>CBVK0101592764.1:0-17404 GCA_900067695.1 Picea abies
AATGTCCAAGCATATATCATGAAATATAGAGCAATATAAGATACAACATAATCAAATGGATTGAATATTGAAATGATGCTCACCATAATAATGTATTGTACCTCATGGAGAAATTCCCACTGCCTTTCAGAAGCCAGCTGATGTGGTGGATGTCGTTTGCAAAACTACAACCATCTGTGGTGGTGAGTGGGTTTTCCATCTGTGCAAAGGGTACTGTTGGTCATGTAGTCTCTCGAAAATTCATATCTACAACCTGAGGGCCTCGAGACATAATATCCTTAGTTATCCATAAAATGGGGATAACATTACCAATTGGAAGGCTTAAATGCATGACAATAGATTTGGATGGAGTGCACACTGTGGCATATTTTGAATTAATAGAGATAGTAGATGGCACAACACCTTACCCAACATTACTCGGATTAGATTGGGCATTTGATAACCAAACTGTGATAAACCTAAAGACAAGGAAAATGACTTTTGAATCAGACGAATACAAAGTTATTGCACCATTGGATTCTTCATAAGGAGAAAGGTTTGTAGATGCGACTTGTTTGGATCTGGAAGAAATAAACCAGTTATACCGATCCACTGCGTGAGAAGAATATTATGTCAACCCAACTGCAGATGGGGTACTTATATGGAGAAGCATTACACCGTGTGATTAGGACTCAGACACAGGTTTGGAGAATTGGAAACAACGACTACATGAAGTCTCCACAAGGTGCACAAGAATAGATTTCACAATAAGGTGGGTTGGTACAAAGATAAGAAAACCTCCCAGTTTTCATGGGTTGAACGACTTAGAGGAATTATTGAAAAAATATGAGGAAGAAATTTTGGAAAATCAGAGGCTCTTAGACCTGGATATTTCACTTAAGGAAACATCTGCCAGATGGTGGGGTGTGCACAAAGAAAAAATTCAGGACTGGTATCATTGTAAATGACTATCGTGCATTAGATTTGGCGCAGAACAAGGGAGCAATACCATGAAAAATTATGATGGGAGAGGAACACCGGTTGAGAACCTATAGAAATGCATAACACAATGGAGGATGACACCACCAGAGGAATGGCCTCATCACTTTATTCATACATTGGAAGGGATCCCAGGGAACTGGTACATAGACCAGGAGATGCGCAAAGGCACTATAGAATGGACAAGATTACAACAGAAATTTGTAGTAACCTTCTCATTCAAGCATGATAACCCCAACATTGATTCAACGGTGAAGATGATAAGGGGAGATATTTTTTTGATGAACCAGAGATCAAAATCATAGCAGAATATCAACAACATAATAGAAAGACAGTCAAATAGTTACTCTCATGTTATCATGTCGAAGAGGAAGCACCATATGAAGATGATTCGTGCAATATTCAGATCACAAAGATTGAATGAGAGAGAGAGTAGGAAGGTCCATCTCTGGAGTTAGAATCCTTTGTTGGACCAATAAAATTCAAGAAAGTCAACATTGGCATGAATGAAAATCCTAAAATGGAAAGCATTGGAAACTATTGGAATGAGAAAACATTAGAAAGGATATCATAGTTACTGCGCAAATACAATAACCTGTTTCCAACAACCTTCACAGAGATGAAAGGCATAGAAGGTGAGCTAGGTGAGATGAAGATAACCCTAAAATTAGAGGCTAGACCTGTCAGATAGAGACCTTACAAGTTGAATCCAATATATAAGAAAAAAATGACCGAATGTTGGAAGTTGACATTATAGAACCAGTAGAGGAATTTGAATGGATCAGTCCCATGGTAGTCCAGGAAAATAAGCAAGGGGGGATAAGGATTTGTGTAGATTTGACAAAACTCAATGATGCTTTCTTACATGATCCTTTCCCTACCCCTTTTACCGATGATATGTTGGAGAATGTGGGAGGCCAGGAAGCATATTCATTCACAGATAGATTCTCAAGTTACCATCGGATAAAAATAACTCTATAGGATATGTATAATACTACCTTTTCTATAGAATGGGGATCCTACCAATATAAAGTCATGCCCTTTGGATTGAATAATGCACCAACTATATTTTCGAGGATAGTCATAGCTTCTTTTAAGGAATTCATACATCGGTTTCTAGAAGTATATCTGGATGACTAGGCTGTGTATAGTATTTTGAATGATCATGTAGAAGTTTTAAGACTAATGTTGGAAATATGGAGGCAATGTCAAATATCATTAAACATCAAGAAATGAATTTTTGGTACACCTTTTGGGATATTGTTGGGACATATAGTGTGAAAACAGGGCTTACTAGCTAACCCTGCCAAGATTGTTGTTATTGTGAAATTACCACCACCAAAGTTAGTGTGTCAATTAAGAGCCACACTAGGACATACAGGCTACTATATGAAGTTTATAAAGAGGTATGCGCAAATTACTGCACCAATGGAAAATTTGTTAAATAAGGAAACCATATTTCAGTGGAATGAGGATTGTCAACAAGGATTGGACACTCTAAATGAAAAGATTGTGACAACACCCATATTAGTGTTTCCATATTGAGAAAAGAAATTTCATGTGCATGTAGATGCATCTTTCCTTTTTTAATTGATGGTAGTCAATGCAGAGTCTCCACGACCCATCCTTCTTACGTATGAAAATAACAGGTGTACCCCAAGGTTACACACTTGGACCTATAATTCCTAGGTCCAACAACTCCTTCAGTTGCATTTTCAACTCCTTTAACTCAGGGGTCAACATCTGATACGACGTTCTTGTTGTTTGTTTGGTCCTTGATTTTAGGTCATTGGTAAATTCCAATTCCCCTTTAGAAGGAAACCCTTGTAACTCCTCAGGGAATACGTACACAAATTCTCATACTACCACAAGTTTTTCTAGTTCTTCCTCCATACCCTTTTTTTTCATCACAAGGATCACATATAGCTTGCACCCCTAGCACATGCTCTTCGATAAAGATAGGGAAGAGATGAACCTTAGGGAAAATCCCTGGTTCCTTCCTACAATCACACATCTTTGTCCCTCGTCGTCGACCAAACTCAACCATTTTTCCTTGCAGTTGAGTATCGCCACATGCAATTCCAACCAATCCATACCAATCATGAAGTCATAATATCCTAAGATTGTTGCATACACATTGGCCTTCATGAGAAAATATCCTAGGCTAAGGCTACAGCCCGTAACCTTTCCTCCAACCTTCTTTTTGGCTCCAAAATCCATTTCTACGTAGCTAAAATTGTCCTTTTCGACTACCCTTACCTTAAGTCTTTTTAGTGCTGCACAAAACATAAATCTCTTTTTAGCACCTCGATCTATCAAAATACTAAAGTTCTCGTTAGTGATGGCACCTAATGTCTTGAGCACAATAGACTAGTTTCCAACGTCTAGTCCTTGGCCTAGTACTCCTAGTCACAAAAGTGGAAGTTGATGGCCCACCGTCCTAAAACCCTAGTCTATTTGGTTGAACAGGCTTGAACAAATTCTATTGTGGATGATGTTTTTGCTAGTGCTTAGGTCCTTTATAGGGGGTCTGTTGTTGAGGCATCAATTGTCATGGTGTAGTGAATGTGGATCCTCTCGGAGTGCCTCTATAACCCGATGGAGGTCTAGCCGATGTTTGATGCTATTGTGCACTAGATGTTGCATGTTCCTTTGGTCTCAATAGAGTCCTAATTTGACCCCCATTGATAAGCTCTTCCTCAGCTATGAGGGCCTTCTAGACATCATCGTGCAACATCTAAGGCATTAAATCCTCACTTTCACATGAATGTTGACATTAAGGTTGAACATGAACTTATTGGCCTTAAGATTCTCATTGTTCAAATGTGGAGCATACTGAAGAAACTCCATAAAATGGGCCTCAAAATTGGGCATAGTACGATCGCCCTGTTGCAAGGTGTTGAACTCATTGAATTGATGTTCAATGAATTCCTCTAACAGATATCTCTCTCGGAACCCTTCCTTGAAGAGTTCCCATGACTCATCTTTGATGACCATTTTTAGTTGTGGAAAGAATGTCTTCCACCATAGAAGAGCGCTCCCCGTAAACTAGAATACCGTCATGCAAACCTTCATGTTGGAGGTATAGTCGCAAAGTGAAAAGAAAATCTCCATATTCTCCAACCATGCCTCGGTGGTTTCACCATCCGTGACACCAAATAACTTGGGAAACTTGACCTTCTTGAGTTTTTGATGATTTCTACCACTATCGACTGGGCCGCTCGGTGGACCCCTTGAGGGAACCCGGGCTCGGGCCTCATCTTTATCCGGACGGCTAACTAGGGCCTTTTACATCCTTTGAAAGGACCTCATCAACCCAACCAAATCCCCTACAACTATTTGTTATTGTATGATAACTTGTTCTTCTCCTTGGGGGTTAGACCCCTCTGACATGGTTTTTATAGGAGGCGTTGTGCCTCCTCCCCTAACACCACATCATCTACCTCTACGACGTCCTCTAACCATGATTATCTGCACAAACACAATTTAAATTTAATTAGCGACAAATCATAATCAAGTGTTCATACAATGGAAGGCGTAATGATCCCAATTCATGGGGTTGAATCTACTCTAATACCATATGCAACATCCCTTAGTCATGACAACCAAAGAGACATACAAAAAGTAAAAAAAAAAAAATTGTTTGCATTAGGAAATATACATCATAATTAATAAAGACATCATTGGCACATCATCTGACATATTAATGAAACAAAATTAACACATTAACAACCAACATGACATAAGCTCACACAACATTGCAATGAATAACGATACATGTATTGACGCACTAACACAATAAACACTAGCCCATAACAATTGCACTCTTAACAACGCACTAAAAATTGTTTGCATTAGGAAATTATACATCATAATTAATAAAGACATCATTGGCACATCATCTCACATATTAATGAAACAAAATTAACACATTAACAACCAACATGACATAAGCTCACAGAACATTGCAATGAATAATGATACATGTATTGACGCACTAACACAATAAACACCAGCTCATAACAACTGCATGAATCATAAACTGCTCAATTTGTCTCTTAAGGAAAATCATCAGATAACATGAAGATCATATGAGATAACATAACGCTACTTAAGGATCATAGATATAATCATAAAGTGACACAGCATACTACACACCAAACCTACCCTAGAACTTTGCGACACATAAGCAACTTTCAATCCCAGGTTTGAATTGATTTTAACCATTTAAGGTCTCAAGGCTAGCAATTTTTCTGAGGAACAAGGAGGTATCTACATCTTCTAATCAATCATATATCATAACTCTAGACTATAATATCAGTCATTCATCAACATAATTCATCATAGTGCAGTGTCTAATTTAATATACTCAATCCATCCTTCAGGTAATGATTAAGAAAAATTCGTATAAGGTGGTGTTACATAAGGATTAAGAATCATAAGTGTAATTACAATCAACTAGTCTATGGTAAACTCATGGATAAGGTATCCATAAGAAGATCAATCATTACCCATCACATCAGGACATAAATTTACTTTACACATACAATTAAGCACTAAAAGGAGATTAATCTTGCTTAATAATAAAATAATTTAGCATGCTACCCTCCATCATGTACCCACTTTATAAAACTAGTAAAATCAGCATAATGCAATAATTAAAAATTTAGCGTATTACATATCCATTAAACAATTTCAAGGAAGACAATAAGTTATTCTTCCATAAGTAAGTGTGCATTTACTTTTCTTAATTTCACTAAAGAAGTTAATAATGACCAATCAAATGTAACAATTAAAAGATAATTGGATGTTAAGATACTTTTCGAGTTAAGAATACACAAGAAGAGTTTTGGAATTTATTGCAACCTATGAACCTGTGAAAAATGATTTATCTTTCAATATAGACCCTAATTCAGTCCTCAATACAGACCTTCATCTGGTCCTCCTTTTAGACCTTGTTACGAAACAATTTTTGAAATAAAAAGAAAACATGCAACAAGAAATTGATATGGGTAAAAGTTGCAGCCAAAAGTCATAGGTTCAAGGTAAGCGAACATCATTTGAGGTGTTTGAGGCAAACTGTAAGACCTCAAGGAGTTCCAACGACATGAATTTGAAGAATATAACATGATATTCTTGTAGAATTATAAAACGGTTTGAGATGTTCCAACAAGCAAAAAGGGGATTTCATGAGCTGAAGTACTTACATAAATTTTCCAGTAATTCCGTTGGTTGAAATGTACTCAACAACAAGGAAATGAGAGGATACTTGACCGACATCAAAATACCCAAAATATTATGGGATTCCATCACAAAGGTTTGACAGTCAACACACAGAGATATAATTTGCCAACACAGAAGGTTTTTTCTTCATAAAACTGCCAAGCGAGGAAGGAAGGGTCACTATCCAGTTTTTAAGGAAACACAGAGGTAAACCCTGGTAGGTTACACCAAAATGCATAGTTAATCAAGAACCTCAAAAAAATTCTGATGAAGAAACCTTGGCGAGCTATAATTTCCATACTCATAGATAAATCAAGGGAATTAAAATCTCTAGGAAGGAAATTAATACACGGAAAAATTAAAAATTCACATCATGTTGTGAGTTCAAGTTAGCACCATGATATGATTCTAGTTAATAAAATAAACACAAAATCTCGCTAACAAAAAAACTAAATATAAAATCGAGTTCTCAACAAAATTGAGCAACACATATAGATTTTCTTTAACAAAGAAATTTCTTCAGGACTGTACATGACATGGGAAACAAAAACATAAATCAAAACTTCAAAACTCAAAAACTTGCAAGAGTCAATAATTCACTGGATTTTTCCCTAACCCAACTCTACACAAGGCACTAAGGAAGAGATACTGAAACAAGATTTGCATGCCTCAATTTAGTAATTAAATCAGTGCTCCTACCCAATTCGACACTCCATCCAGTCCTAGATCCGACACTTGATACTATCCTCGATCCGATCCTTGATCCAGACCTTGAAACGAAAAAATTATGAAAGGAAAGTGAAATTGCAATACATGCAACGAATAGCTCTCATAATTGATAAGACTAAAGGAAGGGACAATAAATGAATGCAGAGGTACTTAGGAAATTCATGTTTATGATGCAACCCCAAATCATTCACAAAATTAAATACTTCAAAAATCAAGGAAATACACAAAATCTAACTACTCAAATTCTGGTATTGGTTTCTATAGGCCAGCAAGGAATGCACAATGAATAGAGATGAAATTTTATACAAAATGTAACCTGTGGAGAACATCATAATCTTTAGAAACTTGGGCAGTGTAAGGATCCAAAACATATATGAAATGAGACAAAAATGCATAGGTTTTAAGGCTGGAAAAAATGCAAAGACATCAGTCAAATGTTCTGTGAAGAGGGAGAAAAACGCAAGGGTCATCCATGCAAATGCTTGGGTTTAGGAGAGAATCGCTAGGTCATTTTCTCTGTATGATGAGAAGAGAATGCACAAATGGCTGAGAAGGGAAGGGCACTGGCAAGAAACAAATGGGGAACCCCCTAGAAATTAGTTAGCAACGGAGAGGTAGAAAAACAACTGGAGGAATTATGAGGAGGAAAACGCCCAAAATTCATAGGGAATAAAGAGATGGAATGCAACAAACAAAGACAGAGGCTGGGAGAAAATTACTTGGGACAGAGACAAAATTAAAATAAAAACTAATCTGGTTGTGAGGGTGCAGAGCCACTCCTTTCCTCAACGCATAAGAATGGTATTACAATCATAGATGCAAACATTTAGATTTAAAATAGGGGTAATGGGAAGGAGACAACAGATGAAGTTCATTCGAGAGGGGAAATCCATAACAAAAAAACTAAATATAAAATCGCAGCGTGATGTAAATTCACTGGATTTTTCCCTAACCCAACTCTACACAAGGCACTAAGGAAGAGATACTAAATCAAGAGTTTCACACCTCAATTTAGTCATTAAATTAGTGCTCGTGCCCAATCTGACACTCCATCCAATCCTAGATCTGACACTTGATACTATCCTCGATCCGACCCTTGATCCAGACCTTGAAACAAAAAAATTATGAAAGGAAAATGAAATTTCAATACATGCAACGAATAACTCTTGTAATTGATAATACTGAAGGAAGGGACAATAAATGAATGCATAGGTACTCATGAAATTTGCATTTATGATGCAACCCCAAATCATTCACAAAATTAAATACTTCAAAAATCAAGGAAATACACAAAATCTAACCACTCAAATTCTGGTATTGGTTTCTACAGGCTAGCAAGGAATCCACAATGAATAGAGATGCATTTTTATACGAAATGTAACATGTGGACCACATCATAATATTTACAATCTTGGGCAACGTAAGGATCCAAAGCATATATGAAATGAGACAAAAATGCATAGGTTTTAAGGCTGGCGAAAACGTAAAGACATCAGTCAAATGTTGTGTGAAGAGGGAGAAAAACGACAGGGTCATCCATGCAAATTCCTAGGTTTAGGAGAGAATCGCTAGGTCATTTTGTCCATATGATATGAAGAGAATGCACAAATGGCTAAGAAGGGAAGGGCACTAGCGAGAAACAAATGGGTAACCCCCTAGATGTTAGTTAGCAACAGAGAGGTAGAAAAACAACTGGAGGAATTATGAGGAGGTAAACACCCAACACTCGCCTTTATTCATGTTTCATTTATGTGATGTGCCCTTCAAGATGCATTGCATGCTCCAAGGGTGTCACTCTCGTTTTGAATAATTTTGGTATACATCTAACCCTTGGAGTCAAAAATCCATTAGGAGACCTTGTGGGAGACTCAGGGCCTCTAAGGAATAAGTACCCACCTTATTGCGTGTCCCTTAGAATCTTCATGAGCGACTGTCTCATTCTTTCCTCACGGCATCATGAATCTCTCGAACAAGGTAATCGTTAACCTACAGTTTGATCCATGACAAGAGTGCTAGTAGGTTGTTGCAGGGATGTTGCCACACCTCTCCCTCAATAAATTTGGTCATCATGCATGGCCCCTTTAATCCAAATGTGAGTCTTATTAGCAAGTAATCATCAACTTGCATCCATCAACGAAACATGTAAGAATTCCATAAAACCATCATAATATACCATGCCATATGTCACATATGCAATAGCAGAAATACTCAAACCATATATAGTCCACTCCCTTAATCGATCAAGATTCCAAGGCAGTCCAATGATGCCATAGGCATCCTTAATCTGTCAAGAGTCTTGTACACTTAGGAGAAACTAGTCAGTAACATATGTCTATACATAAATAACGTAATATAACATCATAATCCTCAATCTCATCATCAGAATTCATAAGCGAACCAGTCAATCATATAATGAACCGGCACATATGCAATAGCAGAAATACTCAAACCATATATAGTCCACTCCCTTACTCGATCAAGATTCCAAGGCAGTCCAACGATGCCATAGGCATCCTTAATCCATCAAGAGTCTTGTACACTTAGGAGAAACTAGTCAGTAGCATATGTCTATACATAAATAACGTAATATAACATCATAATCCTCAATCTTATCATCAGAATTCATAAGCGAACCAGTCAATCATATAATGAACCGGATCACTTTCTCTCAAGTGTCCTCAAATAATAAGTCACATCAGGTGTACGCAAGAGCAGGATGTTACATCTAATTTGAACTAATAATATGAACATCCAATGATCACTAATCCCATAAAATGTTTTCGAATCCCTGAACTTTCATTGCAATTTATACATAAAAAAATGCAACAAAATGTGAGCATTTCATTAAAATTTATAATTTAAATTCATCTAAATAAAGTTCCTATATTTTTTTAAGATTTGACATTAAATCTTGGTAATGAATAATCATTGCAATTTAGACATGAAAAATCCAACAAAATGTGAGCATTTCATTAAATTTTCTAACATGAATTCATCTAAATAGAGTTCCTATAAATTTTCAATATTTGACATTGAATTTTCATAATGAAGAATCTAAAACATAATCCTTTTAATTTATAAAATATTACTTTTACTTTGTCCAGTATGAATTCCAAAATTCAAATATTTAACGAAAGAAATTAAAGTTGAAAAGTGGATTCCCTTGAATAGATATATTCTTTTTTTTTCTTCATATCTATAGTGTTTGAAACAAAATCCTTAGTGTTTGAAATAAAATATTTAGTATAATATCCCAAAAAGTTATTTAGTATTTTAAATAATTTTCGTAAGTGGTAAATTTGAAATTATAAGTAGTGTGAGAGAAATGATTGTTATTAGTACTATTATTTTGCAAGATATTGAATTGTTAAATATCCTTATTTGTTGGACAGATGTAAGAGATAAGATTTTTATTTAATTAATAAAGGAGACAAAAGGATTAACCAAGTTAAAAAGAGATGGTCATGAATCCATGAGTGGAGAATGAGTTGGAGCTAACCCTAGGTATGAAAGGACATGTGTGAGAAGCCAATTTTGGTGATTGACACACAATAAAAAATCAAGGATTTCCAAAGCTACTAATTTGTCGAGGGAAAAGAGATTTAGGAAACTAAGAACTTGGAAACAAAGATAAATAAATATGTGTGGGAGGAAGGAAGTTGCTTAGCATGTGGGGAATGAACATGAATTTATTGTGGGAAAAAATAAAATTATTGTTGTTGAAATAACACGGAGAAACAAATAAAGTTGTTGTGTGACCACTGAGGTGTTAGGAACCAGTTGAAGACACAAAATTTATTGGACAAGAGGCTCATTAGACCTTATGGATTCATGACCAAGCTTGGGGGTGACTGGATCAAGTGATCTGAGTGATCTATTCTACGGTTGTGTGAAACTTGGCTGCTCTTTTTGTTTTCCAAGTTTCTATTTAAATTATTTTTAAATTTAATGATTCGGCTTAATATTATTGATGAAATTGTGTAATATTATGCAATATTGAAAGTAGATATGTTACTACGGTGTTTTATTTAAAGAAAATCTAAACTTAAAGGTATTGTATACTAGTTACAATTAGTGAATAATTGCATAAAATGAAATTTTTGTGACATTGTATACTATTGTATACTAGTGATAGTTACAATTAATGAATAATTACATAAAAATGAAAATTTTGTGATATTTAGTAGATCGAGAAATAGATTTGAATATTCTTAGATCAAAACCTTCCAATAACATACATACATAACTTTTACTATTATTATTTGATGTTTCTCTGTTGAAAGTTAAATAGTTGAAATAGAATAGAAACAATACAGAAAGCTATGGATAACATTATTAAATCTAAGAATTAGAAATTTCTCACATGCATCGATAAAAAAGTGTAAACCTAATTATATATATAATTTGTATTATTGAATTATAATTGAATGGTATATAATATTCTAGGAATTAAATACCATAAGATTGACTAATGTCAAACTATGGAAAACTGAATGGATTCATTGTTCCAGTTGTTAACTTAGGAAAGGAACATGAATACCTTTCCTATTCCTTCCATATTCAGGTTCACACGTACGATACAAGCGCAATATGAGGAAATGGTTAAACAAAGAAATTAGCATTATATTCAACCAAGTGAAAGAAATTAGGAATAAAAATCTTAACATAAATAAATAATACTTATAACTCTGTGCATGACCAAATCAAAGTTGCAGATGAATATAGATAATCCTGATAAGATGAATCAAATAAAAATATAAAGAATATTTCTAAATTCGCTTTGATATAAAATAAAGTTACATATCACGATGGATAGCGATTTTTTTTAAGTATACACTTGATAAGAGGCTTATCCTATGAATGGGATTTATCATGACAGGTGTAGTTCCTATATAAATTTACTAGGAGATATATAAATCATACAGGAAGTAAACATATGCTAGAAATAATCAAAATACATTTATATTCCTATAAACTACACGGTATTAATGAAGTATTCAATGAGATTCTTGTAGGAAAATACAAGGTCTATGACTCGGTAGATTACACCACAAACAAAACTATTGCGGAAGGAACTCCAAATCCGAATGAGTGTGTGTACAAACTCAAATCTTAAATCCGAGATGACATCCGCTAAGTAATATGATTACAAATAATAAAATCGATGATCAACTATGAATTGTTGATGAACAAAACTTTGACTCAAACCCTATGTTTTAGATTGTCCAAAGAAAAGGTCTATCATTAGTTCAAAAATAAATAATTGTGAAATCAATAAAAAATCGATGGGTATTTGCATAAATAAACTCTCATGCAAATACATTTGAGTTTTTTTAAACCAATGATAATGGACGGATATGGTTTTGTGAAATCAGAGATTAACTACGGATATGGGTCTTTGTACAAACAATATATTGTGTTCGTATGTAGGTTTTTGTAAAGACCAGAGATTATGTTCGGCTATGAGTTTTACTAAAACTTGAGATTGATTAAGGATAGGGGCTTTGTAAAACCAACAAATATAAACTTGAGATTGATTAAGGATAGGGGCTTTGTAAAACCAACAAATATTAGGGGAGTTAGGATTCGATTAATTTCTAGTACATACAAATTATGTAAATTGAGAGTTAAAAGAAAAATAACAAATTAAGGGATTATTACTCAATGAAAATCTTGTGTTTGTGGCGACATTTACGATATAGATGCACGTAAATTTACTTCTACCTCTACTTCAAAGGGGTGGCTAGAAACAATATTAAAACTTGAAGGAAAACCCCTTTTCCTTACTCCACTCAATGGATATACGTTAGTTCTTACCTGTCAGTGTCTTGGGAAATTGTGTAAAAACCTTCAGATGGAGAAGACCCTTGTATATGATGAACAAAACCACCTATATCCTCCTACAAAATCCTATGTTATTCTTAAAGAATAACCCATAATCTTCCAAAGCAGAGAACATGATTAAAATTGTTCACTCGTCTTAATAATCGAAGGGAACGAGTTACAGACTCAAGGAATGAAATATAGGTTAAATCAAGAACTCCTCTCAGAAGTAGAAGGATAGAATAGCACATTGTGAGATCATAGTAAAGTGGACACTAGTTTGAATCCCCAGAGTTTCACCAAACCCAATGCTGTTGTCAAAATAATACAAAACTTAAGGACGAGTGTACCTTAACACATGATGGAGAACACATGGAAAATGCATATTGGGGGTAAGGACAAGGCTTTAATGCAAAGTATGTCGGGAAATGATGTGTTGAAACTGAACTCATGAATAAAATATTTTTGGAGTGACAGTTTTTTAATGCGATAAGGATAGATCTTAGGGTATGTGAGTAAGTATTGAATAATGGTCAGAGTAGTTGAACACGTAATAGTTCATCGTCCAAGGTGAATGCCATTATATATATTTGTAGCTTAATATTATGAGTGAAATACATTATAGACTCTAAACTACATACATAACGGTTGTTCTAGACATAAGTTAATACACATACATAAATAAAAATTGAATTGGTGTAGGAGTTAAGAAACCAACTAGATTACACAAGAAACGAGTGAGTAACTTGAACCTACAGCGACTATACTAAGAATATACATATAACAATGCTATAGAGTTTAGAATTTGAATTAAGGAAAATAATACACTCTTTGAATCCATGAGGGACGATAACAATAATTGTTGACTAACATAGCAATTCAAACCTAGAGAAAGTGTTCGATAATCCTTCCTTTCTAAACAAAGATTAAATATTTATCTTGTAAGTACTACAAAGTGTACAAGTGTGACTTAAGGTCATGCATAAAATATAATGACAAAGTTGTTATAAAGATATTTTTCAAAAAAAAAATAATGTCGTAAATTTGAGTAAGAAATAAAATATAGTTGGTATTTTACATATGGTATGAGAGGAAAGATGGAAAGCACTAGACTTATATGGGTGTCATAAGATATCTAAACAAAAAAAATATTTTTATTTCTACTCTATTAACAAGAACAATCATTTTTAATTATTAAGTGGAAGAGTATTACTCAATCTATACAAACATGTGTATCCGGAATGGAGAAAAAAATAAACGTGAAGGAAATGATAACCAGCCAAATCCTCAAAAAAGTGAAAATAGTTCTGCCATGAAATTTTTGGAAATGATGAGAAATCTCATTGTGGAACTCCATACTCTTAAAGTTTATAATGAAAAACTAAGATAAGAAAAGAAGAGAAATAAGAACTAAATGAAATATTGTTGTGATGTATAGTTGAGAAGAGTAAATCGAAGAAAACAGATGTGAACAAAGAGACTAACAAACCATCATCCGAAAACTCAAGCATGGAATATAAATAAGATAATAGATCATCAACTAATACCTAACAAATTGTATAACAACAAACACATTTTGTTAAGAAAAGGAAACAATTAGATTTTTTAGAAGGTGAATTCAAGAAGATAAAACCCTCAACTTTTGATGGCAGGTCAAAAACAGGTGAAGAAGCAAAAGCTTGGCTGCTAGATATTAAAAAATACTTTCAGATTTATAACTACTCTAAAAACATGAAGTTTATAATAGCGATCTATAATCTGAAAGGAAATTCTAGTATATGGTGGCAAGAGTTAAAATTGGCCAAAGGATTGAAAGAGAAAAAAATGGAATCGTCATATTTCAAAAAGTATTTCAAGAAACAGTACCTATCGGAAAGCTATTATGATAGAAATACTAAGGAATTCTATGAATTGCGACTGGGAAAAATGTCTATGGAAGATACAATCAAGAAGTTTTTAGATCTGTTGCGATTTGTACCTTATATTAAGGAAGATAAAGTAAAAATTTAGAGATTCTTAAGCTGTCTACCACAGTCTTATAAGGACATAATTGAATTCGACAATCCTAAAACACTCAATGAGGTATTTACAAAAGAAAGAATGTGTTATGACCAGTATAAACAAAGATATGAAACTCCTAAGACATGGAAAGATATGAAACGAGATAGATTGAATCAATGAAAGAAATGTTTCAAACCTATTCCCTATCATAACATGTCAAAGGGATTTCAAAGGAATGAATACTCAAGTAACACACAACAATCTCAAGGAGGGATTAAACCGGTTAACCTTGGATTCAAAAAGGTAATAGATGGTCCAATAGAACCAATGGAATGCAGGGAATGTGCAGAACCCCATTTATGAAGATATTGTCCACGCTTGAACCCAAAAAATAGAACTTCAATTAACAATCTGCAGGAAGCTACAATAGTTTGAGGTTTTGGAAAAAGTATACATAGAATTAATGTTTCTTTAGAAGGGAAACAAGTTTATGATTAGTATATAGTGGTGTAAATTGAACATAAGCTACAAGATAAAAAAAATATCCATGGTAATAGATCTAGGGGAAAGTCTGAGCTACATAACTCCATCTTTAGTAGAAAATTGTAAGCTAGAAAAAGTGAAACACTCTAAGACATGGATGGTATAGTTAGCCACTGGTACTAAGATAAAAGTAGCATAATATATTTGTAAGTGTAATATAGGAATACATTATCAAATTACTGAGTTTAAATTAAATTGGTTATCCCTACAATCATATGATATTCTTCTTGGAATGGATTGGTTGGAATCTCACAAGGTTCTACTAAACTATTATGAGAAGTTATTTGTGTACAAAGATGAAAATGGAATAAATAGAACGGTTCAAGGATTAAGAAGACCAATATGAGTAAGACATATATATGCTATTAAACTTAAAAAGTGTGTAAGAAAGGGATGTCAACTATATGCAATTCAGGTAATGAATTTACAACATGATAACAACAAACCGAAATTAGAAGATTATGTTGTTTTACAAGGATTTAAAGATGTTTTTACTGAGGAAATACTAGAATTACCTCCAAGGAGAGAGATAGAATTCTCCATCAGTTTTTTATAGGTTTCTTCCCCAGTGTCAAAAGCACCTTATAGAATGAGTATTCTTGAGTTAATAAATCTAAAAATTAAGATACAGGAATTATTAGACAAGGGATATATTAGACCCAATGTTTCACCATGGGGAGCACTGGTTTTTTTTGTCAAAACAAAACATGGGATGTTTAGTTTATGTATTGACTATCGACAGTTAAAGAGAATGACAATCAAGAATAAATTTCTTTTACCAAGGATTAACGATTTGTTTGATCAAGTAGGACGAGAAAAAATATTCTCTAAACTGGATCTAAGATTAGGTTATCATCAAATCATAATTAAGGATGAGGATGTTAATAAAACAACTTTTCAAACATGATATGGACACTATGAATTTGTAATTATTTTGTTTGTAATTACAAATGCACTAGAAACATTTATGTGTCTTATTATATTTAGTAAGTATCTAGACAAATTTGTTCAAATATTTATTGATGATATTTCAATTTATTCAAAAGTTGAAGAAGAACATGAGGAACACCTAAGAATAGTTTTACAAACATTATGAGAACATAAACTGTATGTCAAATTTAACAAGTGTGATTTCTACCAGAATAAGAGACAATATTTGGGGCATGTTATTTCAGAGGAATTCAGAGGAAGGGATATAGGTAGATCCAAAAAATATAAATCCAATTGTAGAATGGCTTATACCCATGAACATTGTAGAAATATGATCTTCTATAGGGATAATAGGTTATTACAGACGATGTTGGATTACTAAGAGGGGGGTGAATCAGTAATAAAGGAATTTAATCATTTTTAACCATAAAATGCAAGTGTTATATCAATGTAGCATTATTATCCAATAACTATAGAGTAAATAAACAATGAACAAATGAGAAATCACACAAATACACAATACATTAGTGTTTTACGTGGAAACCCAAGGTGGGAGAAAACCACAAAATGATTTTTCTTATATGTATTTAAGAATTACATTCATTTGAAGCACCAACTTCCTTTGTCTTCCATCTGCAACTGGAAGGAGGATCCATCCCCCTAGTTTATCAAGATATAACCTAAGGGAAGCTCCAACTACCCAATTCTTTGGATACAACAAGAAGGCGTATACAACCCCCTATGTTCTTTAGCTACAATTGAAAGGTGGCTACAACCACCTATCCTTGCCCCGTCCAACCTTCCTGAAATATAAGTAGAATGATGGAACCACTGTCACACTATCATTGTGAGATATAATTTTGTAAACCTGTACCAATCAACCTAAACCAAACAACTTGTACCAATCAACCTGTAGCAACCTATACCAATAACATGTGCCAACATATACCATACATCAACTTGTTGTTATAGCAAGATTTTCTTCACCCTATTCAATCTTGAATAGAGGACCTTTTTCCATTTCCCTATGTAGAGTTTTCATCCCTTTCTGCAAATCCCATAGCTAAAAATACATTTGTTTCCACATATATACACCTTTCCTACTATAGATCATGCGTATACATAGGTTGCACCACTACAACCCGCGTACATCAGGATTTGTGCCCAAAAATGAAAA
>CBVK0101592798.1:0-14815 GCA_900067695.1 Picea abies
TTTTATATCTTTTCATGCTCGTCATTTATATTTTATATATTTTCCTTGGGTAGCATGCAGTGGCTTGGAAAAAATGCTGAAAAGTTGTATACTGTAGATGGGGAAGATTACAATACAATTCACTGTAACCTTATGCAATGCTTTTTTGGTTCCTAGGGTTGACCTATCATTTGCCCCAAAAGTTGGCGCTCAGTTAATAATGTTTTCTCCCTGTATGGCCCTATAAACTCTAGAAGATTCGCTTTCTTGCTCCCAATAACAATATCCAAGTTGACGAGATTTGGTTCAAATTTCTGTATAAGCTAGTTTTACATATCTCCATTTGGATCATATATACTTGAGGGTTCTGTGGCCTACCTGCCCCGGCTACCTTCCAACCACTGGGTACCCACTTTGTAATTCTTTTTCAAAATTTCTCTAAATACTATACTATAATACCAGCGGGAGCTTCCAGGAGCTCATAAACTAGTATTTCATACAATTTTATCGGCAGAATTCGACTATATATATATGTATATATATGATTCATTATTTTATCCATAAAATTCACCATCCAAGAGTAGCATGCATTACTATAACAGCAGAATATGCATAATTTCACCATAAAGACAACATTCCACCCAAAAATACTAACGACGTAATACAAATAATAATGAAATATCTTTTATCAAATCCATGCATGTGGAAACTGATTGCGTAGGAGAGATTTTTCTCCAAACTGTAGTTATTAGTTGGATTATGAAGCAATACGAGTGAAACTCCGCATATAGGTAATGTAAGTTGAACATATTTCAGAATGAGGTGCTGCGTTATTTTAGTTGAATAGTTGTCGCTATCTATAAATCCCAAAGCCAATCATATCCGTTCCAATGGAAAAGTCAAAATTGCCAGTGGCGGTCAAAACAGATCTATTAAAACACAAACTTTGGAAACATCCATCCTTTAATGCTTTTGTTTTATGTGTAGCGTATTGGGCCTTTCAGCGAGACCCATGTTGCAGTACACAAATGGCTTGTAACTGGAGAACCTTCTAAGGAATGAACTCCAAATATATTAAGAACCCCAGTTATTATTATGTTTACTATTTTGTCTTCACTTCTGTTACAAGATTTTTTTTAGAGTTCCTTGAACATTGTTGTCATTGTTTGGGAGGGCCCTGGAGCTTTTCAGACCCGAGTATCTATCTGTACAAACTATGCTACAGCTATAAGCAACTTTCCTTAACAAGTTCGACTCCCTAATGGTTTGGCTCATGGCTCTTTGCAGCTTTTCTCACATAAGCATTTAGCTTTGGCTCTCGACTATAAGTTGGCTTGGTTCACTCATCGAGTTTTGCTTTAGTGACCTTCGTTATTGCACTTCACTCTTCAAAGCCAGATTTTCTTTGCTGTCAAAATCTACCTAGAAATTGTAAACAATCAAAGCAGAACTCTATTCTGTCTCTAGTTTCTATTGTAAACAATCAAAGTAGAACCCTCTTTTGTCTCTAGTTCCTTTTTAAGTAGGCCCTCTTCAGGATTTGGTTATAGGTTGGTCAAATTCCTTGGTAGTGCAATCACCTCATTGTCTCTTGTTACTACCTTGATCTTTAACCCATAATGCCACTATCAGTATAATCCTGATTGGGCACTTATGTGTTGTACATGTGGTAGCCCACTGGCCTCTCCTAGTGTTGTTTCTTTGGCTGTGCCATTGACAGTGGCATCAATGTGGCTACCTGGACACTATATGGTCATTCCTCCTTTTTGTCAGCAAGTATTTTCATTGGTGCCATTGTTGTTGGAGTTGTCGTCCTCTATTTCCTCATCGTCGACCTTGTCATCAAATAAACTTACGTTGTCATCAGTGTTGCTACTGTTGTCGGCCATGCTGTGGTCATCGTTATGGTCAATTGATCAACATTTTGCCTTAAGACAGATTTTAACCTTGTACCCTATTCTTGACTTTTGTAAAAACCTTTCCTTTTGTTGCTTACATTCTTTGATCCAAATTTTTGGTTGAACCAATGTAGATTCATGTAGCACTCACTATGGGCACTCAATTAGCATATAAGACCCACCATATCAACACTCACCTAGTTCAACCATTCCATTGTCAGAGCTTCTCACTTACCATGGGAACCCTTCACAACCATTCCATTGTCAGAGCTTCTCACTTACCATGGGAACCCTTCACAACCTTCACAGTTAGGCTACAATTTGGCATGGAGATTTAAGCTTATGCTATATTTCTGATGAAGGTTAGTAGTGTAGAACATAAAAAATCCCTCACTAAATCTCCTATTTTAAGATTAAGAGAAAATCCACATCTCTAAGGAATCAAGACTCCCCATGGGTTTTTGTTAATAACAACAATTTCCTCCTAGGGACATGGTCACTACATGGCAACAATATAATTCTAACAACATAACAATGTCTCTTTGTACAGTGCAAAAACCATGGATGGAGGTGACAACATATGAAAATGACATCGGGAAGGATGAGCCAATAGTGATGCATGGGTTTTTGTATGAATCCACAAATGTTAGGTATAAGGTGTCAAATTTCTTCTAAAAATGGACAATGATCCAATTTCCCAAGAAAATTCTTACATTTTTCTTTCACACCTCTTTCCCTTTTTGTTGCCTCATAACATTCCTTTTGTCTTTGGACGGCTCAAATCCACATGTACTTTATATTTTTATTTAGTGTTATGTAGTGCCCCACACCTTCTTGGTCACCCAATTTGGCATAATAATAATCTCATGATTTGTTATTCTACCTAGGTTCAATCTTGTTTGTTGCATTGAGAATAGTGAGGTGCTCTACAAACCAGTATGGGAGAGATGTTGTCACTTTAGTGTTATGTTAGATTGAAGAAAAATTAAAGTCAGATCAATTAAAAAAATAATAGTAATACAAATAAAGTTGGCTCAATGAAAAAAAAAGAAAAACATCTTAAACTCGGATCTATCAAGCATAAAGAATAATCAAATTAGGAATCAAGGCATAGAATGAAATGGCAAAAATAATTACACCTTAAGAAATTTGATCCCTCGTAGTGCTTGATAGATCTGGGTTTAAGATAGATCTATGCTAGTTACATGTTTGCTCCCTTGTGAGCCTATTGGGGTTTGCAAGGTACCAACAATCTCTCTTGTTTAAGTGCTTTCAGACTAGATGTCTTTAAACGTTTAACATTACAAGGGGTTAGGTCAATCGATTGTTGCCAATGTTTTTGTGCATTTGGTCGGTTTTGTTGATTTGAATCCCCTAGGTTAGGTGCACTAGTCTATGTCAACAAATTTTAATAGGGATGCCATCCATGAATGTGGGGAGGCATTCCTTGGGTTTCTCTGTGTATATATTTTCAAGGCGCAAATAGTTATGTGTGTAAAAGTCATCACATCATATAGGTCAAGTGTTTATAAGAATACTCATCACCTCCTTATTATGTTAATTGAGCACTGCATTGAAGAGGATGAGTGCTTCCCATGCATATATGATGATCTATATGGTGCAAGTGAGGTTTATGTGGTGCAAGGGATTCAAGCTTGGTGTATGCAGTGCCTATGTGGCACAAGTGGCGGTTGTGGCCCAAATGTGGTTTATGTCATGCAAGTGTGGTCTATGTGGCACAAGTGATGCATGCGTGGTCTCTGTGCTCTATGTGGTACACGTAGCATGAGTGTGGTCTATGTGGTGCATGCAGGACAAGTATTGATCTATGCGGCACATGGTGCATAGTGATTTATGTGGTATTATGAAGCAAAGTGTTTTTAATAATGTTTTGTCGTTGATTTAGCTAAGGCCCATGTGCGTGTGGACACATGTATGTAGTATTATGGAGGACAATTGTTGTGGGATAAATGATACCTCAGAATATTGCTAAATAAAATGATGAAAATGCACAAAACTTATGTAGAACTATGTTAAATTCTTAGTAAGGGCTGAAGGCCAAGGCCTAGCTAAATATGAAATTAACATTGCACAAGATTAGGCATGTATTAATAATGTTAGTGAAAGTAATATATAATGTGACCTAGAATAGCTAAGGGGAACATGAGAAGGGGTCATACATTGATGCAAGGTAAATGGGTAATATTAATGTGAAGGTGGTGCCACTTTTCCATGCATAATTCAACATTACTCATGCTCTCAAAGGGATTAATCTCAACTTAAAAATGATTCTTTCATGAAAAAATATTTTTGTTTAAGTCGATACCTATACTACATGGATGATATTTTCTTAAAGTTGTCTCTTATACTAGATGCATGACCTTATGTTTAAGTTGGCATTTATACTAAATACATGACCTCTTTGGAGTGGACACCTAGACATGCCATGCAAGGAAGGGAAACATTATAGGATGAGAAACAAGATCTTCCAAGTTGGGGGATCTCTCCTTTTCTATCCTTCCTTTCTAAGCATGACATTCTTACGAGGATGGAAGATGATTCTAAAAAGGGGGTAGTAGGAATAGAGCTTCTTGCCTTTGTGAGTCCTTAGCCTTAGCCAATAGATGAAATTTGTAGTATACCTAGGAATGTACCAAATGATAATGTGGTTATTTACATTCAATGTAAGGTGGACTAGATCCATTATATTATTAAATAAGACCCATTATGGTAGTTAAATATAATAATTGTGAGAATACTCTCTAGAAGGTTCCTAGGAGATAGAGAGAACTATACAAAGTTGTGTAAGCAATGTATTGAAGCATAGTGAAGAATATGGTCATAGTAACAAACAAATATTTCTCAAGGAGTGCATTCCTTCCATAAGGAATAATATATGGCGTTACCATACCTCAAGGGTTTTGTCTATTTCTTGTGTTCAGTATTTGGTGAATGGTTTGGATTATTCTTGTTGCTTAAGGATTAATATATGGTGTTACCCTGCCTCAAGGGTTTTGTCTACATCTTGTGTTCATGTATTTGGTGAATGGTTTGGATTATTCTTGTTGATATTGTGGGTTTATTTTGAGATTTATCTTCAGATCTATTTAGGTACTTAACAATTGGTATCAGAGCATTTTCCTTGGCCGAAGAAAGGGGATATTTTTTTGGCTTTTTTTGTAGATTTTTTCCAAGGAAAAAAGAGGGTGACACACTTCAGGTTCAGATTTGAAATTTTCTGAGTAGAATTTGATCAAACAAATTGGATATTTGAATTCCTCTTGGAAAACTGCCAAATTAAAAAAAACAAATCGGCTAAAACAGAGTCCGTGAAGTAAAGTTATGAACATTTTAAATTCGACCATTTTGGTTTTTCTGGAAAAAATCGCGTGATTTGCACATTGAGTTATTTTTAAGCTTTAGTTTTTATTGAAGATTTATTCCAAGCACATTGAGTTATTTTTAAGCTTTAGTTTTTATTGAAGATTTATTCCAATATGTATTTGTATTTCACTGGAAAAGATGACCGAAGTATTGAAAAATTTATAAAAGAAGAGAAATTAACATGGAAAGAGAATTATAGAGGTTTGGTCAGTTTACACTTACAAGGTAGGTGATGCATTCATTTGGTGGGCACTGCTTAAGTATTCCCAAATAAGCACTCCGTGATAAAGAATTTGAAAAATTATTCTTAGATATGTGGTTTCATACAAAGTGTAAGGATGAAGAGAGCACCGAGGGTTTATTCTTAGGTGACAAATGTATATTACAAGTTCATGGTTGTATTCATAAAGAAAATATTATTGTTTCTATTAACCCTAGCTGCCAACAGAATTTTATCAATGTTCAATTGGTTAATAGATTGCAAGTTCTAGTAAAGAATATTCAAAGCACATAGGTTGAGGGTGAAAATGTTCAAAGTGTTAAAGATTTGAAGATTACCATCGATAAATGTGTTGCAAAAATAAGTTTTTGAAGTTGTGGTAGAAGAAAAAGAAAATCACATTGCAGGATGTGTCTCTTAGTAAGGAAGATGGGCCCATGGAGGCTAGTAAAGAAGTTATTGCTGAGTCGGAAGTTGAATAAGAGGAAAAGTATACAGAAGGAGATGAAGCAAAACCATATGAATGAAACAATCATGAAGCTAAGGAGGTCATTGACTCAAAGACACAATGTGTTGCAGATTTGAAGAAAAAATAACATATTCCTACAATTGTTGTATATCGCCATCCACATTATATAGAGAAACAACAGTCATCAAGGCAAGAGAGTGAGCTTCAACACATTTATGCACCAGCAGGACACCAGGGAAGAAACCGATCAAGAGGTGCATGGAGGACTACCGACACTATAGGAAGACATACGGCTATGGAAACAATCCCATGGCAACACAAGCATGATGCAGATCAAGATCAAGGTGGCAAGGCAACAATTGGACATCATGTTCGTCTTCCATTATCAAGGTGGCAAGGCAACAATTGGACATCATGTTCGTCTTCCATTAGGATGGATGGATGGTCATACTTGGTACCAGTGGGTTACATTGCTTAACCAATCATATTGTATGGTTTCTTCACGTGTTTAGAGGATGAAACATGTGAAAGGGGATGGAATGTAGTATATCTAGGGAGGTAATACGAGGTACTTAGGGAGGTACTGAACGAGAATCTGATTATTTATATTTAATGTAAGGTGGAATAGGTCCACTATATTATTAAATAAGATCCATTATGGTAGTTAAATATAATAAATGTGAGATGATTCTTTAGAAGGTTCATTTTAACAAACAAGTATTGCTTGAGGAGTGCATTTCTTCCATAAGGAATAATATATGGTGTTACCCCACCTCAAGGGTTTTCTCTATTTCTTGTGTTCAGTATTTGGTGAATGGTTTGGATCATTCTTGTTGATATTGTGGCTTTATTTTGAGATTTATCTTTAGATCTATTCAGGTACTTAACATAAATTCATTGGATTGCCTATGTTTGGGAGGAAAATCATTCCCCCACAATTGTTCCATGTCAATATTTAGTGATGTTCCTTTTCTTCGTTTACATGGTTTATTATAATGGAAATTGTAAATTCTATATTTGATTATTTATGACAGTGATTGCAAAGATTGTTGTTATATATTTTATGATGGAGAATCATAAGTTCTATATCACATGTTTTATTATGGAAGGAATCATGTGTTTGTAATGGTTGTATTACTATGTTTAATTCATCACAAAATTGGTCAAGGGAAAACAAATTCTCAATGTGATTGCTACTAAACTTAAGGATACAATATACAAATATTTGTTTTGGTAGTTAATGAGTGAATGCTAACACAAAAGTGTAGTTAGTGCCTCATTGTTAGTAGGCCAATTCAAGGGCACTACATATGGTGTCAAAGCCTTCCAAGTTCAATTTAAAGGATCCTCGAGCTGTGCTAGACATAGAACTACTTATATCCATAAGTTACATTAAGCATATCACACATTTTCATCACTTATTTTCTTGATAAGTTACTATGTTGTGTTCTATACAATGAACTTGTAAATTTATTATCCCAAAAGTGTGTGAGAATCAGTGAAGATATCCATCTTTCATCAAGAAGCCAACTATTTAAATCTCATTAGGGAGCATTTTGACCATCCTCGAAGCAAGATAATATCACCTCCATGGCAACCTTGGGGCCTTTCTCATCTAGTTCAAATTTCAAAATTTAGCAAAATTCACCATGTTGCTTTTTCATGGTTAATTCTTAGTTTCAAAAGCATCGCCTTCCATGAGAGTTGCATTATGAGGAGTTATTGTGGACTTGTTGAGAATGGCTTCGCTTGTCAAGACTCACTGATTTTTTCCCTCCTTCCTTGTAATGCTTTATGAGTGACAAATTTCATGGTTTGAAATACTTTCTCTGTAGTGGATATAATTGGGTGCATATTTAATGTAGATAGCCTAATTTGTCATGTTTTTTTTTTTTTTCCTTTGCTTGTGTCAAATTAGTTTGAAACATTTTGGATGCATCAATAAAACCTTGCCCTAGTGAGATAAATTGGCTTCAATTAACTGCATCAAGAGATAGAGAGGATGGACCAACGTTTCATGTAGTAGGTCTAAGCCAAATACAAGAGTGAATATGGTTCGAGCTAGGACACTTCTTTTTTTCATCTAGAGGATTTGACACGAGCATCTACAACAAAGAATCTATTAGATGAGGTAATTGTGGAGAGGTTACTATTAGGACTCCACACAATGAATCCAAATCATGGGTTTGTTCTCCATGTAATGGTTGTGATCATGCACTCAACAATTATGATATGATTTGACATGACACCTCCTTGACTTGACAAATATCTTATTACATGCCTATGAATTTAGGATAAGATGCATATGATTAGGGAAGTGGACACAATGTTTAATCCCAAAACAATGACAACTTTTTATTTCCTCAAGTTATCTTTATCTTCTCTATAATAGTTCATCTGAACAACATATGCATACCCCAACAATCAATTGCCCAACCCTTTCAAATCTAGGAGTGTATAGGTGGTCTACCATTTTGTATAT
The DNA here is from genome assembly GCA_900067695.1 of Picea abies. NCBI lineage: Eukaryota > Viridiplantae > Streptophyta > Pinopsida > Pinales > Pinaceae > Picea > Picea abies. The sequence continues at coordinate 8,433 of CBVK0101592798.1, forward strand.
TTTCTTGGCATTGGTTAGAAACAACAAATGTTTGTAACATTGTATTTCATGTACCAGTGTCCTTTGTTTTTCTATAGTGTCAATAGATATCTTGAAGAAGGGGGAAAAGTAATCCCTTGCATGAGTAAGAAGCATTCAAACTTATAAGAAAGTCAAGGTTGTGAATTTATATTTTAGTTGTAGATATTGAATACAAATTCACTAGTTTTATTCTTTAACCCTCTAATTGTATTTGTAAATTTATCTTACCCCTTATCGATTGCATCATTTCGTATTAGAGTTTGTGGGTGCTTCATGGAAAAATATGATGCATGTAGGGCACTAGTGTTGGATGTTGAGCTGTAATTATTGTGAGTGATTTTAATCGAGCATGTGTGAAATCCCATAACATGTGTAATCACTAATTGTTTGGTTAATAATGTAGACTACTATGATGTTATGAATAATGCCTCAACCAAGTACTTTAGGATGAAAGTTAATTAATGATCACTATGTACTTGACAGAGTAATGGTGAACACTGCACATCATAACATACATGCATAATTTGAGAGCCCATGAGTTTTTATCTTGGGTATTTCTCTCTGATTGTTCAAGTTTTGTGCAAGTGTGTTTGTTTGTTCATGGAGTCCCGAGCGTTATGGTGTCCTATTCTATGGATAATATTGTTGATATGAACTCATATGAAGTGGAACATGATGTATTTGTGGACTATGCATTTAATTTTCGATTTTCTATGAATATAGCAAGAGGGAGAGTAACAATGGGGAAAATCTGGAGGAGCAATTCCTAGAAGAGTGGCTTGTTGAGAATATGCTTGAAAATTCACAAAATACGAAGGTTGAAAACTTATAGGATCTAGAAAATCCCATTTTGTAAACACATGAGCTAGAAAGCCTATAAATGTTCAGTATTGTGAACTCCAATATCCGATGAGAGAAAACCTTAAGAAGTGAATCAACAATAATTATCCCACATCCCTAAAAATGCTTAACAACCCAATCATATGCTAAGTAAAAACCACAAAAGAATCTAACTATCCTTTGCTAGGTTTGAAGACCATTCAAGTGAACAAAATATGCCACAAAACCTCTCTCATAAATGACAAAATAGTGCCATTCAATGACCTAATCCTAAATCTAAAATTCTATATATGCTTCAACTATAAAATAGTGAACCACAATTTCACCAAATAATTGTTGAGTAAATAAAATAGATGCATAACATATATGCCTAACCACCTTTATAAATCATTTGAGGTGACGAGGTACCTCAAATAATCCACAAATTCGATTATGATATTGAATTGTAAATAAAAATTTGATTTCATTTGAATCGCTATGGAATCCAACAACAAAAGCATAGCTACATCAACCTTATACATTCAAGTTCAATATTAGCACATGAATGCAGTCCTACAATCATTCATCCATGATTATGCAAACTAAATAAAAAAATACAGAATTGAACAAACCATAAATAATTAAAAAAAACAAAATTATATAAACAATTCTGCATAATTTAAAACATAGTCAGATTACTTATCTTCATGGGAAATTAATATTCCAATTGGTTGCAAATGAAGGACGTTCCTCCTAGCCATAGGCTCTCTCTCACACTTGATCTTTCTATGGTAGAGGCCACCCTTGAGCCGAGGTTATGAATTCACAAAGGTGAAGTCCTAAGGTTTGTCTCTAAGTCGTCTTACTTGGCCCATAATCCCAAAAACCCTCACAGGCTAGAAACCCTCTACACCTATCCCAATCAACCAACACTCTTCCCCCTTAGCTTGCTCAACACCAGGAAAAGGGATCCCTTTCTCTACTAAATGGTTTCTTAGGCTACCCCAATTACCTTTTAGTGCTCCAGCATAGGCTAGCCAGGGAATATCTTTGCCAAGATTCCATAGATTCTCAGATATTGGAAAGATTTGTCTCTACCTTAGGCATAAACCCAATTACCTACAAGTTTACAAGAATAATAAATGTAATTCCTCCCACATCTCTCTCACAACAACATTATAATCATACTGTTGCGACTGGCACTACTACTCCTCCATTTCAACTTTCTATTTTGATACTTTCGTAAAAATGGAGTCTCCTTATTTTGGACCTAAAAAAAATATATCATAAGCCTCTTAGTCATTCAAAAGCTTCTCCTGATAACTCATGATTCACTTGAAAAAATGAGAAATTATTCAAAGTTGAAGTTCTAAAAAATTTGATCGACAAAGTTAATTTTAACTCCTTTGAACTACTCAAAGGAGTTACTTCAAAATCCTTCGAATTGCTCGGAGGAGTTACTTCAAACTCCTCCGAGCAGCTCGAAGGAGTTACTTCAAACTCCTCCGAGCAACTCGAAGGAGTTACTTCGAACTCCTTCGAGCAACTTAGAGGAGTTACTTTCAACTCTTCCGAGCTTCTCGTAAGAGTTCGTAAGAGTTCTTTATAATTGCTTTGATAAAGAAAAGATTATCGCAAGAGTTAAGAAGACTTCCTCCGAGCATATCAGAGGAGTTACTTCTAACTCCTCCGATCTGCTTGGAGGAGTTAGTCTTATCTCCTCCAAACAAACTTGACGAAGTTGTTTTAAAAGCCTCCAACCTAACCTACTGCATTAAATTCTATTTATTAACCTGGGGCTATATAAAGAGGAATGAGGTTAAAACCATTATCGCTAGACATCGGAGAGCAAGAGAGTTGGGATAAAACATCGTTTGAGCAAAAAATCCTATTCTGTTCCCCTACATGTGGCAACGATTAACCAAGAAAGTCCTTCCTCCTTCTCTCTCCTTTTCTTAAAGATAGGGTTAATATATTTTCCCCTTATTTCTCTTGCGTGCCTTTAGCCCTAGACCATTTCTCTTTCCTTCCCGGGCTCTTCACTTTGCTGCTTCACCAATTCCAGGCTCTATGCACTTGTCACCAACCTGATCCATTCATGGCTACAGATTGAGAAAATGAATGATTTGCAATCGACCCTTTCCCAAACTCTTGCCTTGATTTTAACTATTGCAACCCCCCCTTCCATTTTTGTCTAGGGCGCGAAGTCTTGGCCTAAGTGGACCCTAAACAACCTTCCTAGGTTGGCCGAAGTTTTCGTCACCATGCTTGTGTTCATTGAAAAAAATAAGTTCGGAAACTTGCTTAGTAACTCTCTAAGCATATTGGAGAAGTTATTACTAACTTCTCCGATATACTCAGAGGAGTTAGTCTTTTAGCCTCTGAACACCTTCGGAGAAATTGGAAGCAACTCCTCCATATTAACTCCTCCGATATGATCATAGGAGTTATCTAGAAGACCTCCGAGCACCCCAAGGTTGGCTGAGACTCTTCCAAATGCTGCTCGAAGGAGTTACTGTTAACTCCTCTGAACTGCTCAGAGGAGTTACCCTTTTCCCCTCATATTTGCATTTAAAGAATTGTTTTGTTTTATCAGGTTAATGCCCAAGTATTTCACCCTCATAGTCTTAGTAGGGAATTGATTTATATTTGACATATACGAGGAACAACATGTCTTGAATAGTTTTCATTAATTCTTTTAAAATAAATAACATGCTCCAAATTTACCTTGTATGCAAATTCAAACATGTCACCACGAAAGAAAACAACAATGAAGCTAGTAGGGGCTAAACCATCTGGTAGTTCCCAACATACAATAGATATGAAAAGTGCTAGGACCGTGTACAACGGTGATACATCAATACTTCTGGAAAAAGGAGAGACTTTGAAATGGGGGGAAGTCTATTACATGTTCAAGAAATCAAACTTCTATACAGAAGCAAAGGACCCAGGTGAACTCTAGGAATTTAAGAACATCATAAAATCGAGAATTTTCAGGGTGGCGACACATCCAACAATATTCCCTTGTGTAGATGCTATCTCTTGGATTTTGAAGAACGTAGAGGTAGATAGTAGGTATATATTTAATGCAAGGAAAGAGCCGATAACTTCATTCATACCTGATGATTTAGCCAAGTGTTATCATCTTGAGGACAAAAACAAAAAGCTAGGTGGTCAGCTCCTTAGCGAGCTAGAGCTCACACCAAAGGATTTGTTCCCCACTTGGGATAAGCATATAAGCAGTTCACATATTGATCCTGTTAGCACTGAAATTCACAGTTTGACTGCTAAAGTGTAAGATAAACACCCATCAATAGGTTAAAGATAAGTTTTATGATAAGGAAGCAAATGGATGAAAACTCAAGAAAATAGTGTCAATCACAACTTACTTCACACAATATGCACCAACAAATAAGGCTCTGAATAACTTTGATCAGGGTTTTAGAAAATAGGATGAGTAGGTGGAAGACTTAATAAGAAGAATTTGAAATGCCTATCATCTACATCAGGTAGTATGACATACATATAATGCAGAACTCTTTGAAACAAGAAATTCTTATAATCAAAGAGATGAATTCTGATATATCTGTAAACAACATTACAAAACATATCCTCTATTGCAACAAGATATAAATCAATCAAATGAATCTTTCACTAGACTATAACCAAAATTAGAAGACAACAAAATGGGAGGAAAAAAAATAATTTTCATTATCTAGAGAATCTTATGTTTGATACATAAAATACAAGGTATTTTTGTAATACACACAGTGTCAAAAGTGAGTCCCCTCTTAGAACATTCGAACCCTCTTTAGTCTTACAATTCCTATCTTATAGTCTAGGCTGTCATTGACAACTTTACAATTCGGATAACCACCCTTGCATAGGATTCCTAAGCCTAAGGGTGGTGTGACTACACCTGTTCAACAAAAATAAAAGAGAATGCTACAATTTAGGCTAATGTTGGCAATGCCTTCAACATCTTCTTTATGGCTAATGAAGTGTCCCTTTGAGCGCATCGTCTTTTGGAAGGTAGCCTCCCAGCGCACAAATGACCCTCATACAATTGGCTTGCATCCATGTTTGACACCTGGCAACTATTCCTCCCTTCAAAACTCCAAAACCTGAGTTCGCAGTGCAAGGCGCTGCGAACTTTCCTGTAGCAGCTTATTTCATTTGATAATGCCTTAAAGTGTTCCAAAACTATCTCCAGTGCCACAAATTGTTGTAACAACTTATGATCACGGTATATGACTTAGAATAGAACATCCTCGTAGCTAAACATGGTTTATCAAGCATAATAATCCTCAAAATTTTACAAATGCATAAACATGAAACTAGTCAAAAACTGATATTGTTTAAGGAGGTTCAACTTCTTCATTTTTTAACTCTGGAGCTTCTCCTGGTAGCAACTTTAGCCAACATGTCTAGATTTATCCTGGCTAAATCTTCTTTGAAAGGCTCCAGTTCTTCCTTTAGCTTTCTGATTTGTGCTTGGTGAGCTCTGTTTTGTCTGTAGAGGTTTCTAACCTACCTGTGGAGGGGTAAGAATATTTTAGCTAAGAAATTAGCCTTATGAATGTTATCTTGATGCATATCCAACATTTCCTTAATCTCTCTACTAGTATTTGAATCTTCCTTCTTCAAGCTATCAATCTTAGCTCTTGCTTGCTTGAGCTGCCTTCTGAGCCTCTTAAAAGTGGGATTTCCCTCTTCTTGAGGAGTGGTGATATCAACAATTTCATCAGATATGGATTTACCTCTCCTCTTGAATGAAAATCCCACTCCATCATCCTTCACAGGGATTTCTTGCTTGGCTGTTTCTTTGGTAAGAGGCCTCCTAGATTTGACCTTGTCAACTGCAATGGGTGAAGGAAACACCAACTTTCTGCCTCTTAGACCTGTGGATTTACTTGAAGGAACCTTTATAGGAGTGGGATCTGTCACAGGTGAAGTTTCCCTATGTGAATATTGTGAAGGCCCTACTACTTCTGTTTCCTCTGTAGCTTTGTCAACTTCACCAGTAATAATACCCCTTTTCCTCTTGTTGGCCTCTGAACAAAAAATCTTGTTTATATGAATAAGACATTATATCTTTGAATTTGGAGTAGGGGCAATGTTTAGTTGAAACTGTGATGAAGTAAGGAATGATTCCCAATTAGTGTTTGTCTTCCTCAACTCTTCCATCACCAATATCTTTATCTGGACAGAATGGAAGACACTTGTGTCTACTTGCTTGGATTTGGCCTGAACTCTGTCATCCATCTTGCCAATACTTCTGAATAGATAAAAATGGATGTTTATAGCTTCTTTCCCTGTGAAGTGTAACAACAATTTGATGTGGTATTGATATACCATGTTAAAACTTCCTTCACAGGTGAAATACCTCTGAATTACCTTCAACATTTTATCAAAATCTTCAATCTTATGATTTTTGGGTACCCCTTTGGACTGTTCGACAACATAGGTATTCCAATAGAGGACAGACACCTTCAGTAACCACTCACATAAACAGATCAAAGATCAACACACTGATGTTTTCA
>CBVK0101592914.1:0-11744 GCA_900067695.1 Picea abies
AACTACAAACAAAGTGGTGGATAGACTGGCCAATGCAGGGGTTGAATCGGTGCAGAAGATTATTCTCCATGATTCCAGGCTGTCCCAAAGCTCACCCCTCTGGATCCAATGCAGGGAGCTAAGTCAGTTGGATGGCCCCAATCAGGATGGGGATCCATCTTTATCTACTTAGAATATCTTCCATGTCAGATATTACCAGAAGCTCAGGAGAGATGGCAACCGCAAGCGTCAATGTAGAAAATCATCAGTCGACCAATGATTTCAGAACCTCGACAATCGGAAATCAAGAGCATGAAGGATGTTGTCTCCCAAAGTCATGAAGTCATGAAAAGAAAGAGGGGATCTGGCCCGTTGATGTTAAAGGAGATCTGGACCATCGGTCTGGTCTCATAGAACTAGTGAGTGAAAATTTCGGGAATTCCGCTACCGGGAATCCAAAGCATGAGGACAACTATGTTCCAAAGTCGCAAAATCACAACATACAAAATTGTGAAAAGCGAGACCAGATCTAGACCGTTGGTACCAGAAAAAATCTAGACCATCAATTGGGTCCCACTAAACTGTTGCGAGGAAATTTCGGGAATTCGACCATTGGGAGTCTGAAGCATGGAGGGCATTGTCTGCCTAAGTCGCGAAATGTGAAATCGTGAAATGATCTAGACCATTGGTACAAGGAAAGATCAGGACCTTCGATCAAGCCCCATTGATTCGACTCAAGAAAATTTTGGGAATTCAGCCATCGGGAGTCTGAAGCATGGAGGGCGTTATCTACCCAAGTCGCGAAGTCACGAAATGATCAGGACCGTTGGTACAAGGAAAGATCAGGACCATTGATCAAGCCCCATTGATCCAACTCAAGAAAATTTCGAGAATTTGGCCATCGGGAATCCGAAGCATGAAGACAACTATGTTCCAAAGTCGTGAAATCGCGAAAAGCGAGACCAGATCTAGACCGTTGGTACTAGAAGAAATCTGGACCATCAATTGGGTCCCACTGAACTGTTGCGAGAAAATTTCTGGAATTTAGCCATCGAAAGTCTGAAGCATGGAGGGAGCTGTCTGCCCAAGCCGCGAAGTCACGAAACGCAAAACCGTGAAATGATCTGGATCATTGGTACAGGAAAAGATCAGGATCGCCGATCAAGCCACATTAATCTGACTCAAGAAAATATCGGGAATTCAGACATCGGGGGTTCGAAGCATGGAGAGCTCTATCTGCCCAAGTCGCGAAGTCGCGAAACCATGAAATGATTTGGCCCGTTGATCTGGTTGGGCGTTGGCCTTTTCGTAAGCAGATAGGTTGTTGGCCTTTTTGTAACCAAATAGGTTGTTGGTCTTTTTTGTAAACTTACAGCTGGAAGTAATATAAGGATCCACTTTTATTCACAAAAAAATAAATCTATTGCAATTTTATTGTCATGTTGCCTTTGGAAATTGCAAAACTGAATGAACCACTCTGATTTGATGTGCTAACTTCAAATAAAACAACTCAATTGAGAGGGAAATGACTAGCATCTAAATAAAGCTTGAGAAAAATTCAAGTACTTATCTCTCTCAAGTCTAAAAATAGATATTTCATGGGTCCATGCCTCACTATTTCAACTCATATTTTGTGGGTTCATGCCTTGCCTGTGCATTTAAATATAGCCATTAATGATGTTAAAAATGTTATAAATATAGCCATGGAACAATCTTTTGTCCATGCATTTGCAACCATAAATGATAAAAGGTGTTGTTAGTCCAACTCATGACTCCATTGTCTTCCTTATAAGAAAAATACTTTGCCATGATAGAGCATTGTCATTTCACTCATCTCATAATATGCCTATTAAGAACATCAACCACACTATTTAAAACTTAAAGGGAGTTGATCAAGGGGCAAGGAATAATTGGATAAGAGCAATTTTTGTACACGCTATATAAGTGAGATAATGTGATGATATTAGCTAAAGAAAATCACATATTAGCAATGATAATGCGATGATATTAGCAATGGTGGGTGTTACGATACCATCACTTAGTGCGATATTTTGAAATCACATATTGATGTGGCACTCTGAATCTTGTGTATAGTGATCATGGAACAAACTTGAGGCCACATCTTAAGGAAACGTTGAAAAAAATGAGCACATTATAGCCAATGTTAACTTGAAGCACTTCAACTGCAAAATCATCATGTTGAATTATGAGCACAAGAAGATTATTATTTTGATACTTCATTATCTTCATCACTAGGATAAGTACTGCTCATAGAGAATGGAAGAATGCACAATATTTTATGAGTGAAACAATATCATAGTTCCCATATTAGGATTCCATTGATAATTGTTGGATGTCTTCACTATGGATGGATGAGATCATTTGTGTAATAACCAAGAGAAAGCACCAAAATGATAGCGAAGACCTGACATGCATGATGTCATTTGGTCAATAGTTTCGGTCAATGTACCTAGTATTCTTCCCTTAACCATTGGAATTAGCATCATGTTTTCAACATACTTCTCATCATGGATATATTTTTGATATCATATTTGTTTTGTCATAAGTATCTTTCACTATACCCACAAAAACGTTCAATGATAATTTAAAATGTTTAATCAAGTGATATTGAAAACAAAGCCAACATAACAGTGTGTGTGAACTAACATTTGTAATCTAAAAACCACCATGAGGGGATATAAGGAAAAACCATAAGAAAGTACTTTGAAATAAAACCACTAGAATATGATAATCTAAATATGATTATATTGCATTTGAAATATCACCTCCAAATAAACCATGGCAACTATCGACATTGGAAAGGTTGAATGACAAGGCTTAACCTTCACACAATATCACCCTCCTCATTTAAACACCATGCAAAAATAAAGGACAGTGCAAGAAGAATCACACTCAAATGCTTTGTCAATTCAACACATTGTAACTCTTCTTAGATCAATAAACATTTTCCATATATGTTTTCCATGACTATGTACTCCACATGTGAATAAATGTGTCATGGATTCTTATTGTTTCTTAGAATGATGTCCTTTTACAATTTATTTCATAACATATTTAAAGCACATTATTATGCTATGTGCTCTAACACAAAACTATTCAAAAAACAAGCATTTGTCCTAGTGTCATACTATGATGTTATGGGTGCTTTCCCCCCAAAAAAACTTGCCTATAGAAAACATATCTTGTATCCTTCATTCTTTACTCTAACATTTACTCGATTTTTTTTCTTCACATCTCAATATCAATTGTGATTTCTTAAAAAATATATCCCAGTATATATAATTATGCTTCTAAAATGTTCCCCTCTCTTTTCAAAATGGATAGGCCTATCACCATTTATAGAGCCATGGTAGCGGCCCATCATCAAAATAGTGGATCGATTCTCCAATAGGATAATTCTAATTGCAACATATTTATGATTCTTATTAACGACATCAACATGGAAACCTCCCTTGAATTACTTTGGCATTCCCATTCATCCATTTAGGGGGTGTGTTGGTTCATATGAGTTGAAAGAATGGTGGACAATTGGAATTTTAACTTTTATGTATTTTTCTCTCTCAAAATATTATATTACATTATTTTAGAAAAGACAGTTGAAAGTGTAATTCAAGTCATTTACAGGGCAACAAAAAACATGCTACTATAATTCCAACGAACTTGTATTAACATAGCAACAAAAAAAAAAAATAGAAGCAAAGGGATTCACGAAACAATGGATACTTCTAAATGCAATATTATTAGATGTTAACATGAATACTTACACCTAGTGCCCCAAACTTTCCTCCTATGTACGTTGACCATTGTGGGGTCCACTAACCCCTAGAAGGAGGGAACATTAGATATAAATATCTTAAACCTCTCTACTTCTAACATGATGGCCACTACTTTGAAGAACTTGTTAGTGTTACCTTTGTAGGTTTCTCAACCTCTTGTTGGAGTGAGTGCATCATTATCTAGAACTATTTTGATGTTCTCAATTTCCTAGGAGGTTGAATCACCATCATCCTCCCCTATTATAGTTGGATCAATCCCCATGAGAGTTTTTTGTCTTGAGGGATCAAGGAAATATTTTAAGGAGGATTTGGTGGCTATAAATCGTTCTAATGCACATGAATCCCATCCTTCTAATCACCTTTGTATCTAACAACATTTCCTCCATCCCAGTTGTTTCCTTCGATTAAGGGATGTTGGAGTAAGAGGAATTTGGCCTTAACTATAGGTCCTACTGATCCGTAATAGAGGGGCTCATAGCCCACTCGCTTCGCCAACATAGATACCCGTGTGAAATTATTATTCTTCTCTATCTCAGTCTATGTATTTGAGTTTTTCATAGATTCCTCTCTCTTTTGGAGGCTACCAAGTCTTAGTCCTTTGTTTTGTTCACAGATCTTTCTTCTCCTCCCGATGAAAAATGTCTCCACTCGATATATTATGCACACTCCAAATAATTGTTGACCAATGGAAATCAGGTCAATAGTAGAATGTACCCCCATTTTCCAGTTTACCAATCTCCGAGAGCTTGAAAATAAAATGGAGCACCACCTGCATATGTAAAATAACCATGTGATATGCCAATTGATGGCCCAATGTTGTGTCAATGAACAAACTGCTTCTTCTGGACTTTTAAGTAGTGGTATTCCCAAAGAATTAAATGAGGAAGCGAACTGTAACAATTATTTTTCACATATCATCTCAGTACAACAACTCTTCAAAACAACCATCATTTGGACAAATGCCTCTTCCATGTATAGTTATAAATCCAATTGGCCAACTAGCTTCTTCTCATAAATAGTTTGCACTCTTCCTCGCATTTCCTTGCAGGGAGGTGAACTAAATGAAGGTACTTAAGACAACAAAGAATCAACACACATTTTCTGAAAGAGGGTATGTTGACCTGGATATATGATTAACCTAATGCATTAATGGGCAATGAGTTATAATTAACTCAACAACTAATTATAATTGTTTGCAAGCCACAAGTTCAATCTCCACTCAAAGCATTGAAGGGGATAGCCATACGATGAGCTGGAAGGGAAAATTTGGGAATGGAATCACCTTAGAAACCTCCAAACAATAAGAATTAACAAACCATGAATTCATATAATCTAGAGGAATGCCAACTGTCTCATTATACAACCAAAATGAATTCGTGGCAGCATGGGAAAACAAATGAGAGAGAATGGTGCGCTAAGCAACTTGAGTAAAATTGTGGACATGTTGAGCAGCAAAGGAATGAATTGTGGGATGTCTAGTCACCATGGTTAGGTTATGAGCACGTTGACGAGAAAGTAAACAACGAATGGAGCAACCAACAATCTTGAATTCACCCAACATTGTTTAGAATCGCCCAATCAATCTTAAATTCGCCCAACACTATTTAGTATCACCCTAACAATCTTAAATTCACCCAACATTGTTTAGAATCACCCCAACAATCTTGAATTCTCCCAACATTGTTTAGAATCACCCAGGCAGTGAGAAACGTCCCAAGGAGAGAGAAAAATCGATTTAGCAAGTTTTTTCCAACAACTCTGTAATGAGGGTCGTGGATTTGTTTTTGTCTAGTTCGATCAATAGTGTAGGCAAGCTAATTGTTGGAATTGATAGCCACCCTCACCAATGTGCTCCAAAATACCTCACACACAATAAACATGTAGCAGACAACTCCTCATCCTCTCACCCATTATAATCAAGATACAATGTAGCCATTAAAAAAAATAACCAATAACCAATTTAACATAATGGAGAATTTAACCATACTCAACACACAATAATAAAATAACTTTATGACAAATGATTTTTACCCTGGAACCCATTTGGGAAAACCGGGCGAATGGTGCTCAATATTTCCTTTCTTCAAGTCTGCAATTTTACAATGCTCTCCTCCTCTTTGGCCAAAATCCCTTTGAGTATGAGCTAGAGTGAAGAAATAAGGAGAGCTAGGGGGTAAGGGAAGACCAACAACCATGACTCTTCACTTCCCGTTCCTTAGACCTCTCTCCTTTTTGCCTTTATCATTTAATTAATTATTTTTAAGCATTCATCTCACATACTCGTTTGTTTTATTCGATTTTTCACTTGCATTGGTTTACACAGCTTACATGACCTTCATTAATTGTCATGTTCTCTTGCAAGTTATAAGTCTTACCCATTCTCTAGTCTAGATTTATTTAGGATCACACCTCCCCATTGAGAGGCTTTTTGGTCTCCAAAATCTCTTGGAAACCAATTTGTATCAGTGTTGTCTACTTCTCTAGAATGTGGCTTTGATGTTGGCTCCTGGCTACATCTTTAACTATGGCTTTGGCTCTAACTCGTGGCTTTGGCTACTGGCTCTGGTCCTCAGCTATGGCTTTGGCTCTGGTTCTGGCTCATTTGTTCCCACGATGCAGTAATCTTCTCACCAACTCTTGGCATTTTGAAATCTTCAAATACAAACTCTAGTCTCAACACTCATTCCCATCTCACTCTTTGACTTGGAGACAATCCATCTCAGCTACCAACAAAGCCACGTCAAATGTTGGTTTGTTCAGTGTGACCCCAACATGCTATCATCACATATCAGTCCCTCAAAAGGAAGTGTGGCATGCATTCTCTTGCTAGGATCAATTGCTTCCCATCATGGAAACAACTCTCTAGTTGGCTTGCACATGCTTGCAAGCACGTCTTGGAGTTCTCCATAACTCCTCCCTCCATGGTTATTAACCTCTGTGCATTAGTCTCTGGCACATCTCCAGGAAGGAAACATTCTTTTGGAAAATGGTAGGTAGCAATTGGAATGGTGTCTCCCTAGTGCTTAACATCCCCCTGTTGTCCTCTTCAATAGTGATGCAGACCTCCGACATTGTTATCTCCCTTTAGACAACCTCTTCTCCTTGAACTAGAGATGTAGGCATCTCTTCACCTCCTATACTCTTCATTTTCCACACTCTTTTCTTGGCTATGTGGTTTTTGGGGTGAAGCTCTGGGTGAAGTTGCCAACACTTTTTTTCCCAATGTCCACTCAACTTACAGTGGTGACAAAAGTTCACATGGCTGCTACAAGGACTGTTTGGAATACTTCTCCTCTTCACATGCCTTTGAGTGTGATGGTTGACTGGAGAAGCCTTCTTGCCATTCAACTTATGAAAACAATTAGGCCTGTGAAACATGGCTTTCTTTTGCCAACATGATGCCTCATAGTGGCCTTTCTTTCCACAATGTGAGCATGTATTTGTGTGCTAATAGAGGTCTATGGTATGGCCTCTCTTCTTGCAATAGTGACAAACAATAAATTTTGTGGACCTCCTGGTCTTGTTCTTCTTCTTGCTTTGGTTGAGTGTCTTGTTTTTGTCTCTAAGTGCAGGTGTGGGTTGAGTCTGCAAACTCTCCTTATAATATACCAGATATAAAATGTATGCATAACATAAATAAAATGCTAGANNNNTAACAACAATATAACCAGAACATTCACCACAATAGCGCTGAAATGACAAGAGAATAATAACATAAATAGCACTTTGAATCTGAAAGCAATGTTCACGGGCCTCTTCGAGGGGGCAACCTCAGTTGAGCAGAGTTCTATTACAATAATATCCAAGATAGGGTTCTCATAGCCTCGACTCCTATTTATACTAAAAAGAAGCATCTAGAGGAAGATCCTTCTAGAAGCAGAAGCTTTTATTAGGTCTTCTTACATCCGCTTTATTCTATTTTATTGAAAGGCCTTATTAACATTGACCTTTATTACATCTGAATATATTGTTCTACCTATGTGCGGGTTAGGACCCTAACATGTCTGCCCCCTTAAAAACAACCTTGTCCTCAAGGCTTGAGATGAGGAAATTGTTGCAGAATGGTAGTTGGTTCCCAAGTGGCATCTGTTGGAGTTGTATCTTCCACTAGACTAGAACTTCCTTGATGGTTCTCTGACATAGGCGATGCTCACGCTGGTCCAAAACTGCTTCTAGATGTAGCCAAATGGATCCTTCTTCAACTAACTCTCGAAGGTTGGTTTGAATTTGGCACTTAGTTGCAATCACCTTCTTTAAGCATGAAACATGAAAAATAGGGTGTAGCTTCGAATGGTTGGGCAAAGATAACCGATAGGCTACTTGTCCCACATGCTTGAGAACTGTATAAGGACCATAAAATTTGGGCACTAGCTTCTGACAATGCTCGGCCTTGAGGGAAGTTTACTTGTAAGGTTGCAGTCAAAGAAACCCCTGATCCCCTTCTGCAAATTGACGTTCAGAGTGACCTTGATTTGCTTGTTGCTTCATGCGATTATGTGCCATGACCAAATTCTCTTTGAGTGTACAGAGAATAGCCTCTCGAGCTGTAAGTGTTAGGTCAACCGCCTGGACCTTCGAGGCACCTAGTAAGTATGAGAGAACTGAAGGTGGCTTCTGTCCATATACTACTTCAAAAGGAGTCATGCGTGTAGTTGTATGGTATGAAGTGTTGTACCATCATTCAGCTAGAGGTAACCATTGAGCCCACTGATTTTTCTTTTCTGAGGCAAAACATGTCAAATATGTTTCCAAACACTTGTTGACAACTTCCGTTTGGCCATCAGTTTGGGGATAATAAGTTGTGCTGAGATGCAATTCGGTGCCTTGTATCTTGAACAATTCTTGCCAAAAATTGCTTGTGAAAGTTGGGTCGTGATCAGAAACAATAGAGTGTGGCATGCCATGAATCTTGAAGACCCGATTCATGAAAATTTGAGCCACTATGGATGTTGTAAATGGGTGTTGAAGGGCACAAAAATGAGCATACTTGAAAAGGCGATCAACAACCACCATGATGACTGATTTATTTCTCGATTTGGGTAAGCCAGTAATAAAATCCATAGAGATATCCTTCCAAATAGTAGGTGGAATCAGGAGCGGTTGTAGTGTGCCCGAAGATTTGACTATTTCTCCCTTGTTGCGTTGACATACATCACATTCAACGACAAAATTATGAATGTCTTGTTTCATACCATCCTAGAAAAAGGAACGTTTGACCTTGTCATAGGTTTTGGTGAACCCAGAGTGCCTTATTGTGGGTGTAGCATGAAGCTCAGAAAGTACCGTGGATTTAAGCTTTGATTGTTTACTTAAATACAAATGGCCTTTGTATCAAAGTTCATCATGGAGCCAAGAGTACCCTGGGGAAGTTGGAGCATTAGACTGCAATTGTTGGATCAGCTGCGAACTTTTGGGATCTTGTAGCCATTCCTGGCGAATGACTTGGAGCCAATCTGGGACAATGAATGAAAGAGAAAAATGGATCCTTCATCTTCATATTTGCAGGAAAGTGCATCCGCAACCACATTTTCTTTGCCTTTCTTGTAAATGATCTCATAATCATATCCATAGAGCCTAGTCACCCATTTTTGTTGTTTTGGGGAGGAAATGCATTGTTCCATAAAATACTTGAGGCTTTGATGGTCTGTCTTAATTTGAAAACATTGCCCCAATAGATAAGGGCGCCACAGATCAACGACATGCAAAATAGCCAACATTTCCTTTTCATAGATGGATTTGCCCAGATTTCTTTTAGATAGTTGCTTGTTGTTAAAGGCCAAAGGTTGACCCTCTTGCATAAGGACAACACCAATTCCTTTCCTTGAGGCATCACATTCCAACACAAAGGTCTTTGTGAAATCGGCAAGGGCGAGGACTAGAGTGGTGCACATGGCCATCTTCAAGGTTTGAAAAGTTTGAGTAGCGGCTGGAGTCCAAGTGAAAGAGTTCTTTTTTAGGAGAGCAGTGAGAGGTGTTGCAATCTTCCCATAACTCTTAACAAACTTGCAATAATACCCTGTTAAGCCCAGAAATCCATGCAAGCTCTTAAGAGTCTTTGGGTGAGGCCAGTTTTGCATAGCTTCAATCTTTTTAGGATCCACCCCGACGCCATCCTTTCTAACCAGATGACCCGAGTATTCTACTTTTGAGGCGCTAAAAGCACATTTAGACTGTTTCAGGAAAAGTTGGTGCTGAGAGAGTAGATGGAGAAATTGATCCACATGAGCAAGATGGTCTGTCCAGGTTTTGCTATAGATGAGGATATCATCAAAGAAAACTAAGACAAAATGGCGGAGAAAAGGACGGAAGACATGATTCATGAGGCTTTGGAAGGTGGAGGGGGAATTACACAAGCCAAAGGGCATGACCAAAAACTCATAGTGGCCCTCATGAGTTCTAAAGACAGTCTTGGGAATGTCTGCCTCTTTCATACGTATCTGGTGGTAGCCCGAACGAAGATCCAGTTTAGTGAAGAATTGGGTGCCACTCAATTCATCCAGGAGGTCATCAATGACATGAATGTGGAATTTGTCTTTGATGGTAAGTTTGTTGAGGGCACGAAAGTCAGGACACATTCGCCAAGAACCTTCATTCTTTAGGACCATGACCACATGAGAAGATTAGGGGCTCGTACTAGGGTGGATAACGCATGCATTAAGGAGTTCCTGGACCATTTTCTCAATTTCATTTTTTTGGGAAAAGGGGTGACGATATGGACGAATATTGGGAGGAAGGCTTCCAGGTACAAGGGGAATGGAATGATCATGAACACCACAAGAAGGAGGGAGTCCTTGGGGAGTGGAAAAGACCAATTGATGTGTAGAAAGGATGGCTTGGAGGTCTTGTGGGACCGAGGGTGTCTCTGTTGCTTGTATGGCATGGAGTTGGGCGATAACACCAGAATGACCTTTTTTGAGCAGCTTTTCCATGCGATGGGAACTAATGATCTCAGGTGAACTGGCGATGATGCCTTGGAACTTATATTGGTGGCCCTCCTGGTCGAATTGCATGGTTAAGTCTTTAAAATCCATGAGAATGGGACCCAAAGTCCTTAGCCAGTCTGCACCCAACACAATGTCACAACCTCCCATGTCGATAGCAAACATATGGGATTTCAGGTGGTAGTCACCATTTTGGAGACACACATTTTCACAACGCCCTCCACATTTCATGGAACCACCATTGGCAATCATGATTTGGAAATTATTGATGGCATGGATGTAGTAATGAGTTTCTTGGGCAATGCGGCGATGAATAAAATTATGGGTGTTGCCACTATCAACCAGAATAATGATATTCCGATGCTTGATGTAATCGATTAGCTTGAGGGTTTGGGGAGCGAAGAAGCCAGTGAGAGCATTGAGGGAAATGACCAGTTCTACTTCGAGGGGGGGGTGTCTAAGGGAGGGGTTATGTCAATGGATTCAGGTGACTTAGACACAAGGGGAGTTTCTACATCCTCTTCCAAAATATCCTCGAAGATGGCCATAAAAATCTTTTGTTCTTTACACTTGTGGCCCGGGAAATATTTGTCATCACAGTTATAACAAAGGCCTTTGAGTTGGCATTCAACCATTTAAGCCCTAGTCAATTTTTGGATCTTTAGTGGAGCAGAGGGAGTAGTGGGATTTACTGGTTTAGGGCGAGGGATAAAGGAAGGTTTTTGGTTTTGAGAGGATACAACCTATTGTGCTTCTTTAGCTCTTTTAGTAGCCTCCACCCAACTTTGAGGCCCAACCATGAGGACATGGACCCGAATCTCATCCTTGAGGCCGCTAATAAAACACTCTCGAAAAAAGGCATCAGACATGCCCTCTGTTCTAAAATCTAGGCGCTCAAAGGCAGCTATAAAGTCTTCCACTGTTCCTAATTGTTTCAACTTTGTCAAATGACCCAAATGGTTGGTGTCAGTGTCAAAGCATTCATAAAGCTCTGCCACAAAGTGTGTCCAAGCAATATACCCTTGAC
>CBVK0101592935.1:0-11239 GCA_900067695.1 Picea abies
TTAGCTAGCAGAAAATGCTAAGACAAACATTCGAACTAATGCTAGCATTAATCCACCTTCAAGCAATGCATAAGAAAAATATATGATTCAAAAAAACTGTATACGATCGAAAAGGTTGGATATGCTAACAGATAAAACATTGGGAATAACGAAGCCAACAATAAGACCTCCACTCTGTTATCCAATCAGATCATTACATACATGGTACTTTTTATTATATAAAAATAAATGTTTTTAGTTCCCTAACTCCAACAATAGATATTATGCAAATATTTGTGGTCAAAGGACAAACTAATATGAAGTCAACGAATTATTGATCGCTATAGTCCCTCTATGCCTACGACAGGGACTAATAATGTGCTTTAAATATGTTATGAAATATGGTTATGAACATAAATACATTGTAAAAATTGTTGTTTTTAATTTTTTAAATAAAGGGGAATAGGTAATTACATATCTTAATACTCTCCATAATTTCATAGATAAAAAGTTCAATTCTTATTGAGCTACCATTATAATTTTCTCTAATCTCAATTAAAAATGACAATAAAAGGTAGATTGATACACCTAATGAAATCTAGTCAAAATATCCAACTAACCAACACTTAAACAACCCTAACAAATTGATTACTCTACCCTTACCAACAAAATAAATTGGTTGTTAGTCACATGTAGAGTCATTCCTCTAATCACTCATAGAGTTACTCGAGTACTCCCTCACCCATTATAGTTTAGGACACCCACAAACATCGAGCCTTTCCACCACATCAAATGTTCAACACCTGACACCTCTTTTATCTTAATGCATTCATGACCAATCCTCTAAGATTGTCGAGTTGTTGCAACCCTTGCATTCTCTTAAGATTATAACATTTATCAACATATATCAACGTTTCAAGATTTGACAACTCCTTTATTTTCTAACAACCATTAATGTCCAAACGTTGAAGTTTTTTAGGACTACAAGGCCCTCTTGTTTGCCTCAATTCCTTTCATTAAAGTAAAAAGAGTGATTTTAGTATTGTCGGCAAGACTCCCACCTCCACAAGATTATTACAAGACTCCATTGTATGATATTGAAGTTTGGGAAAAACACCCATAGGAAAGGATACCTTTAATATATCCAAGCATAACAACTATAAATGCTTTAGTCATATCATACTTCCACTTCACTTATTATTTGAAATGGCAGTTCCCTTATCAAACATTGGTCTACATCTAAATTTTCGAGATTACTCATCTTAAAAATATATATATTTTAGTAACTCATTTTGTATTTTAAATTAAAGTCACATATGATATGTTTGGATAGGTGCTCAAGAAGTAAAAAATATAAATTTATCACCCAACTCGCAGACATAACATATCAAAATGAAAGAAGAGGATCATTATATGGTGAAATTATTATTACTAACATCATCGTGGTTGGTAAGGTAACTTTATTGGTTAAGATAATAATAATAATAATTTATTTTTAAGGTCACGCCTAAGACAAACAACAAATTGGTGTATGAGACCCCCTTGTTTGTGGGACAAGGGACCCCCTCCATGCAACAATTTGACTACTAAAGTCTACAGAGGTATACATACCCTACCCCCCTCTAGATTTGAACCTGTGACCTCCAATGAGGAAACACACATTCTTAACCATTAGGCCCACTCATGTTGTATATAATACAATTTGACTTTACACTAAAATCATAAAACAAGAAGATTTTATACTGGTAAGAGTGGATATTGCTGAGAAAGTGTTGTGATTGATGTCAAAGTGGTAGTGACAATGATGATGTGGCAATAATGATAAGGATGTAATAGTGATGATGATGATGTGGCAGTGAAAAAGGGAGATTGTTTGAGTATTGAATCCATGAATCCAAGTGAAGAAGCCTTGAAGCCATGAAGCCAAGTAAAGAAGCCTTGAAACCATGAAGCCAAGTAAAGAAGCCTTGAGATTGCTTGAGTATTGAATCCATGAAGCAAAGTGAAGAAGCCTTGAAGCCATGAAGCTAAGTAAAGAAGTCTTGAATTCATGAAGCCAAGAGAAGAAGCGTTGAAGACATGTTTATGAAGCTTTGAGAAGCCAACATGTATTAGTCAAGCCATGAGGACAAGTCAATGTCAAAGAAAATTGAAGAATCCTTTGAAGCATTAATAACGTGTCCACTTGAAGAAGCCTTGAAGTGCCTTGGAGGAGCCTTGACATAAATGTATATAACTTCAAAGTGGTCCCCTTTGTTATCACATAAAGTTGTCAAGGGCCACAGGCCGCATCCATGAGCGCAAAGCACAACACTCAGAGCGACTCATTTCAGGCCCGAAATCAATGGTCGAAGCCCAAAATAGATCTAAACCGTTCAATTATCCAGAATGCCACGCGTCATCAGATCTTCAGCTCTGGAGATTTTTCTTAGAGGGAAATGTGGTTTGAGAATTGAAATTCCCTAAGGTCGATTCGCGAAGCAAATCTCAGTCATTGATTTGAAGAGGGAAGATCCGATCCGTCAACCTAAAGCGCCAGAGTTGTGTCGTTGATCAGAAACCCTCATCTCAGATCACAAGATCAATGGTCACACTCCATTGCAAGGTCAGAAGGTGCGCATGTTTTAAAATTTTAAGGGTGGGCTGGAATCAGAACTGTGGTTTTTGGAAAGGGACGCATGGCGTTTCATGGCGAATTGCAGGGACAAAAGCAATTTTCTTTCAAACCACCCTTAATAGCGCCCTCAATCATGCAATTGCGTAGGTTCATGGTCGTAGGTCACATTGAGGATGGAGCGATGGAGAGGAAATGCGCCAAAGGCTGAGAGCACCTCGCTCCACATCACCCCTGCGTATACGCTATCAGACTGCCACCTGCAAAGCTCACATTGGTCATAGACAAAGACCATTCATGGCCTCTAGGCGTTAGGATGGACTCGCAGAAGTCATTGGCACCGTTTAAGAATAGTTATGGGTGTCAGGCCCAGTCCTAATCCCAATGAAGACAATTATTGAAGATTGTGGGCAGCAATTGAGACCTCACCTCATCCCATAAATGGAAAACGTTGCAGAGAGCAGCCATGAAGGCACACTTACGATCCGAAGCTTCCTTATGGGCAATTTTTCTTGTAAAGCACATAACTATGCATGGCTTGCGTTTGACATAATGAGGTCTACACAACTTGACAAAGCGGGCGCCGACTGAAGGCTTTGAAGGCAATGATCTGATCACATTCCTATTGTTTGCAACATTTTAGTATATATAGGTAGTTTTGATATTTTTTTAAGGTCGATGGTTGAGCTAGGCTCCCTTATTGTAATATTTTGATGAAGAACACTGGTTCTCTAGTTATGTATTTGTTTTTGGGACATCTTGGTTAATCTAAGTCAGCTTTCTTGATCCATCTTATTTGCCTCTGATACTGAGAGAGTTCATGATTGACTGATTCACAAAGATTGTTATGATTGTATTATGATAAATGTTATATTATAGTGTTGTTATAATTTCTTTCAGTTTCTTTGAGATTTGAATTCAAGAAGATCTTGCGTTTAAGTTTTTTCTCCTTAGGCTGCTGGAAGACTTGATGTCCATAGCAGACCTCTACACTTTCTCACCAAAGTCTTCCTCCCATTCACCTTTACTCCAACTTACTGACTGAAGTTGATACAAGACCTCAATTGCTTGTGCATGCCAGCCCACATTTTTCGAGTTAGAACATTATTATCTCGAGTCTTATCCATTTGACCCCCTTAAGCTCATTTACATTACTGTATAAACTGATGGGTATTGGGCTTATCCTCATTACAGTCTGAGGGTGATTCCTAGTGCTAACTTAAATGGCGTCATTGTCGGGGACATATTTGAGCATATTGAAGAGCTCCCTGGGAAGAACGACACAGATCCAACTCTTGAGGGTAGACAAGAGAGGGATACAAAAAATTGACTGAAATCATCTTCCTGGTGACTCCATAATCAGAGACTCCACAGGGGAAGATCCTATTGACACAAAGATGAAGGTAATGACTAGGTATCATCTTATGAGTTTTCTGCATGAACTTTTGTTATTCTTTATCAGCGCATTTTTGTTTTTCCCTTCACATACAAAGAGGATAATATTTTGCTTTGTTTATTTGGTTGATCACCAACCTTCCTTTTTATATCCATCCTTGGAGGAAGAAGCCATACTTTATGCCTGTGTTGTAGATGTTGATCCTATATCCTCATCTCAACCTATTCATAAGGATAAACTTCATACTGAGATCCCTCCTGGATTCAATCACCCTTGCATCCCTAAGGAGGTTGAAACTGATCCACAACCTCCTCAAATCTCATCACATCTTGTTGTTACCGTTGAGCCTTTCCATCAGTGTGTTAAGCCTCATATTCAGCCCACTAGTTTTCAAACTAGAATCAGAGACAGGTTGTTTAAACCTTTAAAGCTTCCATATCATCTTCATCCTTATCCTCATGATTTCTTTAAATACCTTCCTCATTTTTCTGGGAAAGATCATGTTACAGCTGAGAGGCATGTGGAGGCCTTTGAGAACTTTGTTGGTCAATTTGAGATTGCTCATGATGATGTTTCCATGAGATTGTTCTCAAATTCATTGTTTGGAAATGCTGCTGTGTGGTTTAAATGTTTGGGAGCTGACTCCATTGGCTCCTAGGTTGAATTATGCAATGCATTTTTGAAGTGGTGGGGTGAGAACAAGTCCCTTGATCAGTATTGGGATGATTTTAATGCCTCAAGGAGAGGGGAAGATGAATCCTTGGCCGTCTTCAACTGGAGGTTTTACCGTGTGTATCATAATATGCTTGTAGAGATCAGACCCACAGAGACTACTTCCATGGTGTACTATGTCATGGCTCAGTATTCATAGCTTGTCCTTCACCTGAGAGAAAGGAAATCAACATCTTTATCTCAGTTATTCATGGATGCTGGGGAAGTGGAGGAGAACCTCCGAGCTTGTGGTAGGATTCAAAGTCAGTATCATCTCAACTTTGAGCGTAAGGCAATTTTTTCTTACTGTCCATATGAAGGAAAATCTGTGGATGATTTTGTCTTCGAAGCATGTATCAATGAACAACCCTGAATTGATAGAAATCATGTGTATGAACAACTAGGAGTAGCAATTACTACTGTTCCTGAAATATACATTTTTAACAGTGATTTTCCTGATAAAATTATTGATTTAAAGGCTGATCATAGATATGAAAGACAACCCCTTTTTGATGAATATCCTAGTGATGATGAGCAACAAGCTTATCTTGTATTTGATCACTATGAAGACAATAAGGATGATGCAGAGGTTGGCCTGGTTATGGAAGACATAAAATTTGACCAGGAGAAACTCTTAGTCGAGGCACATGAAGAGGTCATTTATACACAACCTGAAGTAAATCCACAGTCATCAGTGGATCAACAACCACCTACGTTCATCCTTCTTCCACTTGTACCTACAATTCACAGTGAGAAACTTTTGGACCCACAGATTCCTGTGGCTATCTTTCAATCAAGTGTGCCTATAGGGGACATCAAGCAAGCTGTCAGCGACTTTGAAAAAGTGGAGATAACCTTTCATAAGTTAATCATGCGTTGCCTTCAGTTTCATGACCCTGTTGATGAGTACATAAAGTTACACTTTTCAAATGCTTTGGAGCATGTAGGCTTGATCTTTTTATCAACATTTGAAGGTAATATGGGTGATCAAAAGAATGAAATTAGGTAGTTGTCACGCTTTCCTTGTCTTTTATGGATCATTTGCAGTGAAGCAAAGGATTCAATTATCAAACAGTTTGAATGGTTATGGTGGAAGTTTGCTTTCACCTAGCTTTTTGTAAAAGTTAGTTAACTTAGGTTTTGTACATAAATAAGCTCCCTCAGGAGCAAGTGTGTTTTCTTTCATTTTTAGAATAGTGTACGTGTTGGCCTATTTTCTTCAGAATGATGTTTTAGATCATGAATCCATAGCCCAACAACTAAGCCACTGTAACTACTTGTTCTTGGCAGCTTGCAGGGAGCATGCCATCCCCTGTGGAGAAAAATGTTATCACATAAAGTTGTCAAGGGCCGCAGGCCGTAGCCATGAGCGCAAAGCACAACACTCAGAGTGACTCATATCAGTCCCGAAATCAATGGCTGAAGTCCGAAATAGATCTGAATCGTTCAATTATCCAGAATGCCACGCGTCATCAGATCCTCAGCTCCAGAGTTTTTGCTTAGAGGGAAATGTGGTTTGAGAATTGAAATTCCCGAAGGCCGATTCGTGAAGAAGATCTTAGTTGTTGATTCGAAGAGGGAAGATCCGATCCGTCAACCTAAAGTTCTAGATCTGGGTTGTTGATCAGGAAGCCCCATATTAGATCACAAGATCAACGGTCACACTCCATTGCAGGGTCGGAAGGTGCGCACGTTTTAAAATTTTAAGGGTGGGCAGCAATCAAAACCGTGGTTTTTGGAAAGGGACATGTGGCGGTTCCTAGTGAATTGCAGGGACAAAAGCGATTTGCTTTCAGACCACCCTTAGTAGTGCCCACAATCACGCAATTGCATAGAGTCATGGCCCTAGGTCACATTGAGGATGGAGCGATGGAGAGGAACTACACCAAAGGCCGAAAGCATCTTGCTCCACATCACCCTTGCGCATATGCTATCAGAATACCACCTGCAAAGCTCGCATTGGTCATAAACAAAGACCATTCATGGCCTCGATGCATCATGATGGACTTGTAGAAGTCATTGGCACCGTCTACAAACAATTATGGGTGTCAGCCCCAATCCTAATCCCAATGAAGACAATTATTGAATATTGTGGGCTGTAGTTGAGACCTCGCCTCATCCCATAAATGGAAAACATTGTAGAGAGCAGCCATGAAGGCACACTTACGATTCAAAGCTTCCTTATGGGCAATTTTTCCTGTAAAGCACATAACTATGCCTGGATCGCATCTGACATAATGAGGTCTGCACAACCTGACAGAGCGGGTGCCGATTGAAGGCTTTGAAGGCAGTGATCTGATCACATTCCTGGTGGTTGCAACATTTTAGTATATATAGGTAGTTTTGATATTTTGTTAAGGTTGATGGTTGAGCTAGGCTCCCTTATTGTAATATTTTGATGAAGAACATTGGTTCTCTGGTTAGTATTTTTTTTTGAGACATCTTGGTTAATCTAAGTCAACTTTATTGATCCATCTTATTTTCCTCTGATACAAAGAGAGTTCATGATTGACTCATTCACATGAATTGTTATGACTGTATTATGATAAATGTTATATTATAGTATTGTTATATTTTCTTTTAGTTTCTTTGAGATTTGAATTCAAGAAGGTCTTGTGTTTAAGTTTTTCCTCCTTAGGCTGCTGGAAGACCCGATGTCCATAGCAGACCTCTACACTTTCTCACCAAAGTCTTCCTCCCATTCATCATTACTCCAACTTACTGACTGAAGTTGATACAATACCTCAATTGCTTGTGCATGCTAGCCCCGATTTTCTGAGTCAGAACATTATTATCTCGAGTCTTATCCATTTGACCCCCTTAAACTCATTTACATTTACTGTATAAACTGATGGGTACTGGGCTTATTCTCATTACAGTCTGAGGGTGATTCCTAGTGCTAACACCCTTATGGCGTAGCTTTTAAGTATGGCCCTTACGAGATGAGATAACATGTGGTTGTTTCCACATGGCCACTTTTATTTGTAGACAAATGGAGCCTTGAAGATGCCCTAAAACCAAGTGAAGAAGCTCCTAAAGTCAAGTGAAGAAGCCTATATATGTCCAAGATAAATATTGCAAGATGGAGATTGTTGAAAGTATTATTTGTGGTCAACTTGGATACCCTATCTTTGAGGGAATTTTTACCTTACATAACTAACTCAAATGGAAGCACAAGTTACATGTTTGGAAATATTATTCCGAGACCTTTCAAATAGTATATGGAAGTCCCTCTAACTTCCTAGGAATGAGGAGATATGAGTTTTTTCCATCCGACAACCCAACCATAAAATTGAGGTCCGCTTAGTTAATTTTTGGGACAGACACAACTAATGTCCACTAAGACCAGAATTAGTCTATCAGACCTTAAGAAAGGTAATTAATTTGATTTCCTTAGAATTTTTTTTCTGTGCTTGAAAAACATTAAGGGAAGTGTTCCAAGATCACCATAGTTTTATGACTTAGAAGGTTAGGAAAGTCAGTATTGTGACAAATATTTTGAAATTGTGATCTAATTTGTGTATACACAAGGCACTCTAAGAGAACATGCTTTTCATCTTCCACCCTCTTAGTGTCACAAAGATGACAGGTTCTCGTGTCTCACGAAATTTTAGGAATTGTCCAACACCTAGTTTTACTATGCAGCTTGTGAGAGTTTGTTCTTATTTTAGCAACGTTTATCCTCTTCTTTGTGCTAGTAAAAACCAAGAGATACTTTTGTTCTTCTTGATTAGGGTTTACCACCTCCTTGTAGTATCTTATTTTTTTTTTATCCTCTGATTCTTTATTGCACCAAAAATTCTCTTTAAAATTAGATGTAATAATATTCTTAATATTATCGATATATTGTTGAATGCCATCTTCTTGTATTCCCAAATAATTTATCTAATACTTGGAACCCCTGTGCCATCCTTTCTTGAGTTATTGATGGATTTTGTTGGAGCAATTTTGGGAAGCTTCTTGTCATCCATGTTTTTCATCTTGTTCTTGTACAATAGGTATCTAACCATAGTTGTGCTCTCAATGGGGGAGAGGCTCGCTTCCATGTGGAGGATAGGATAGGGTGCATTGCCTTTTATTTTGAGATTATAAGTTATAAAATTATTTTGGATCCACTTTATCTTTCTCCATGATTATAAAGATTATGCATCCCCAAACTTCACATCCATATAAGTTAACATGAGTGACAAGAGTCACAAAGAGAATTTTTTTCTTATCCCATAGGCAAAGGTCAGTTAATTTGAAATTGTTTTCAAGCCCATAGTAAGCTTTCCACCCTCCATTTGTCATTTTCTCAACACTATAGTTCCAATTGAGCTTGTGATTAATATTGATTCTGAGATATTTGTTTGGCATATCCCCAAATCAAATCTCAATTTCAAAAGATTTGTCACACTACCAACCTTCCTAACCTTGTAACTCAACAAAACTATGGTGATCTTGGAATGCTTATCTTAATGCCTTTTTAGCACAAAAATAAAATTATAAGGAAATCCAAGTAATCCCTTACCTTATTAAGGTTTGATAAACCAAATTTAGTCTTAGTGGATATAAACTTGATATACAAATATTTTACTTAGGTGCACATTGAAATATTTTTTTGTTATTATGATTTAGGTGGATCTTGCTGACCATTTACCTTTTCCACTGAATCAACATTTTCGAGCATGTGGTTTTGATAAACTATGATATTCACCCTTTTGACAGGGAATGTAATGTAATGCCATCTCCATTTGTTAATTACAACCATCATGCAATGATTTCCTAATGGTCTTATGTACATTCCTACAACGTTAATGCACTAGATCCCATTAGATCTAAGTAGTTAAGTGTGCTTGGGATAGAGTAGTACTGGAATGGGTGACCTCCCAGGAAGTCCTAGTGTTTTACATGCCTATGACATTATGTAAACTTAGACCAATTTATCCCACATTCATCATGGGAATTATTCTCCTCTCACTCTCTCATATATAATCAAGGTGAAGGACGTCCTTTGAGCATGCAATGGAGTGTGATATAATGCTTATTGTGAATGAGCATAGCCGACATCTCTTTCTCTACAGAGATAAGCTACCACCATTCTAGTAAGTTTTTGTTTTACAATATTCTATTATTCATTGATAGAAGTCGGGTTTCACTATATTTTTGTGTTCTATGGTATAGTTTTTGTTACGATGAAAATCTCTCTATGGCTAGGGGTAAACCACAACAAATGGAAATGACTGCAGAATAAACTCTAATATTAGGTATGTTATATAAACAAATATGCTAGCAAGACAAGATAAAAGGCCTACCTCGTCCAGACGTTTGATGAAGTCCATCGTTGAGCACTTGACTCAAAGCAATACACCTGTAGCTTGTCCTCAACAACCAAGAAACACAAGCATATAGTGATAATATATAATGTTATCACATTCAATAGCCTAATCCATCAACATCCATAACAAATACCCCCATGGAATAACAATTCAAATATTTGCAAGATATCAATTGGACGAGAAAAAAGTATTTCTATTAAAATGTAATCAACAGAAGTGAATGAATTACAAACTTTTGTGTCGGCACGGTTCATAATCGAAAAACTAAGTCCCTTCCAGCTGGGCCTCCACCACTTCAATCCTCCACCAAAGGTAAGATCATATAAGAGAGACAATGAGATTCTCAATCAAGTAGGGAAGAGCTCGGGGGCTAAACAATGTGTTTAGAATTAAAAGGACAAAGGGATGCAAACTCAATATGAAGTGAATAATTTCTCCCGAGTAACTTTGCTCTCAAAGTTGAATTCTTCTCATTCTTTCCATAGCTCAGATTTGGCCCATTTGTAGCCTTCAAGTGGAACTGAAGGGTCAATTCAGAACGTTTCCAGTATATGGAAGGTCAAGGATCATGGATCTCGTGATGTGACATGGCATAGGAGTATCTGCGATGGCCGAAATACATTATAAGACCCAGAAGTAGAGTAATGGGGATCTAGTTGGAAGAACTAGTTGCTCATTACAATTTGTACTGACTTTGCACACATGGTTGTTAATTTGAATTACACTGCAAATCCATGTGAAAATATACCAAACAGTTGTCCATGGCCATGAATAGGCAATACAAAGGTGGCTACATGCCAAAGGTTGTCATAGTCACAAACAAGGCCCAGTAAAACTAGTCTCAAAATCAATATGAAGATATATGTATACAATGGAGTACAATATAATCTCCCATGATCACTAAATTCACATAGGTACTGGTCCAATGAAAGGTAGCAACAACTCAGGAAAGTTGTGGCTATAAAATGATGTCTTCAAGTCTTCTACACAATCCGCCAAAGATGCAATTCTTCATCGTGTGAATAAAGGAGTTAAGGTCGAACATAATGAGACTTTGTTTGATTACCGGTCATTGAGGTATACCGTTAACAAACATGAGACAACCTACTGATGATGAAAGTAGGTATCAAGGCACATAGTACATTCTTACAAGTGTGAATAAAGGAGTTGGGGTCGAACACTTGAAGAATCCATCGATCAAGAGACATTGATGTATTCCCA
>CBVK0101592955.1:0-16582 GCA_900067695.1 Picea abies
TAATTAATTAATTAAAGTGATTTAATTAATTAATTAAATATTAATAAAATGAAAGTCACTTTGGAGGGACAAGGTGAGCCAAAAAGTATAAAGGAAAGGCAAGGGCCTCTTCTCATGCATTCATGTATGTTTATCAGTTTGATATCTAGCTTTAGCTAGTGAGCCCATCTCTTGGGGGTTTTGAGGGTTTTGACTTAACAAACCCTAAAGGACGATTCGGTGGTGAAAGATTCCACCTAGCTTGTCCCAAGCTTGGTCTCGGAGATGCAATACTCTCCCACACCATTCTATTCAGATCTATGTCAATGTAGGAGGTTCTACATAGCCACAAGCACAAGAAGAGGAGGAGGGCGCACCATTGGGGGTTTCCAGCAAGGGGGGCGCACCATCCTTGGAGAGAGATTATTTGTAGGAGATTGGCAGGGCCGTTGAGGATTCTATCACTTGGGTTTTCATTATAGGGCCTTGGACATCAGATCTAGTGCTTTCTGAGATAGTTTTATGGCTCAGATTATTTCTTGAGCAGTGGGGCGAATTGAAGAGAAGGAGGGCATTTTTGAGATCCATATCTAGTCCGTTTGGAGGGGTTACACTTCATATCTAACCCTGAGACTTCACCTAGTGACTTGCAGTGTCCTGATCTATATTTCTGGAGAGTTTCAGAGCATTTGGAGGCCTCCTTCAACAGGGCCGAATTATCTAGGGCTTTAGTCATCTAGTGGGGTGCACCATTCGGTGGGGGATTTCAGATCTACAAAGATTGAGAGGGATCTTGGAGATTCAGGCACCTGGGTTGTTCTTACCATCACTCAATCTATCAATTGGCATATTTATTAGGGTGATTGTACACTTTTGGCAGCAGTGCCGAGTTATTGAGGGTTTCAGCCTTCTATTGGAGAGTGGCATTCTTCAGCTGGAGAGTTTGGCATTCAGATTTGCTTGTATTGATCTTCATTTCTTATTCAGCCTTTGGAGGCATCTTTTGTATTAGCGGGAGCATTTTGTAGCAGCTCTTATCTATTGTTTATCTTCTTGGCCATCTGTTGAGCATTCCAGATCGTCATCTTCATTGTAGCAGGTTTCTCTATTTTATGAATAAAGAAGATTTGAGATGTTTTGGCTTGTCGTTCCATGGTTATCTCTTTCCATTATTTGTTGCATACATACATATAAACACATCTAAACAAATATATCAGCAAACTGTTTGACGAAATACCACAACCAGAAAAAGTTTTAAAAATACACCAAAACCGTGATGATCCTTGCATAATGGCTTGGGATCATTATATTGGATAAGTGTCCTCACAGATAAACTCAACTTAGTCACATAGGAGTATTAATTGGAGAATGTCTCAAGAAGCTACAAACATCAACACTCCCTCTCAGAGAGGGAGGAATTCTTTGCCACGCCAAGTCTGTCACATAAGTACTCGAACTTCGTCCTAGTTTGGTAAGAGCATCAACAAATTTCTCATATGTAGGAAGTTACTTCACCAATACTTCCTTCCTCTACACCATGTCTTGGAATAACAGTGGTATCCAAAACATGTCTAAATAAATCTAGAAGGATCTTGTGAAGACACACTGCTTCACGGACTGCCACACTCAATGCAATGTGCTCTTCTTCTGCGATGCTCAAGCCCACATAACTCTATTTCCTAGTACAATAGGAAACCATGGTAGATCCCAATGTGAAGCAACACCCAGAGGTGGTCTTCTTGTCCATTGCACCCCCCGCCCAATCGACGTCAGTATATCCCTACAATCTCATTTCAATACTGGAAGTATATCTCAGACCATGTCCAACTATGCCTTGGAGGTATCTCAACACATGCTTCACAGCAATCCAATGTCTATGTCTCCACTGACTCATAAATTGACTAAGTGTACTCACTGCATAACAAATATCTGGTCTGGTGTTAACTAGATACATCAATGATCGAATCAATTGTTTGTACAAAGTCGAATCAATTTTGTCAGAATCGGAAGAAGACACACTTAGTTTCCTTAGATTCATTACCATTGGTGTAGCCACGGGCTTCAAGTTCAACATCCCAAACTTCTTCAATATCTCAACTGTGTACTTCCCCTGACTTAGGAAGATCTCATCAGTTCTCTCCCACACCTCTAGTCCCAATAAGTAGTGCATCATACCAAGTTCCTTCATCTCAATCTTAGAGGCCAACACATACTTTAATTCAACAATAAGGCTCGTTGTACCTGTGAGGAATAAATCATCAACGTAGAGGACCAAAATTAGGAACTCACCATTAACATTCTTGTAGTAGAGGCTGGGATCGAAAACACTATTATTGAATCCCAATCTCATCAGGTGTCCATAAATCATCGCATACCAAGATTGAGGTGGCTACTTGAATCCATACAGGGCCTTCTTCAACCTACACACATGAGACTCCTTCTCATGTATCGCAAAACCATCTGGTTGCTCTATGTATACTTCTGCCTCAATCTCTCCATTGAGAAAGGTTGTCTTTGCATCCATATGATGTACTCTCCAAACCATGGATGCTGCAGGGGAAATAATCATCCAGATATAAGTGTATCGAGTAACATGAGAAAATGTCTCCTCATAATCTATTCCCTCCACCTGAGAGAATCCTCTAGCAACAAATCTCATTTTGTGCCTCTTGATGATCCCGTCAACTATGTGTTTGATCTTAAAGATCCATTTAGAAGTCACTACATACTTACCCTCAGATCTCGGAACAATATCCCACACATCATTCTTCATGATGGATTGATACTCCTCCATCATGACATCTCTCCATACTGGATGACTAGTTTTCTCCTCATAACAGGAAGGTGCAAAATGAATGATGTGGCCCATAGTTTCAGCTTAGCATGAATATATCTGAGGTCTCTTGCTCACTTGAAAGGTACCACAAGGAGATGCGTATCCTTCTTCCTCATGTAGAGTCTGATGAGCCCATGTAGGTCTCTTCCGACCTACTGCAATATCTCTGGGAACATCAACTGTAGCTATAGGATCAACAGGATCAACTAGATCAATTGTATCAATCTCCATGTGAGATCCTCTATATATCTTAAAGGATACCTCCTCCTCAAAGGTAACATCTCTTCTCACCTCAATCTGTCTTTGCCCAGGGATGTATATCTGGTATGCCTTCGAAGACTCATTGTACCCCACAAATGTACCCTTTCTGCCTGAAGGTTCTAGCTTGATCCTTTTCTCCTTGGGTACATGAATGTATACTAGACACCCAAAGATCCTGAGGTATCCAACCTCATGCTTCACTCCGGTGAAGGCCTCCTCGGGTGTCATGTTCCTCAAATTCTTATGAGGACTTCTTTTCTGAACATACACTGAAGTTATGGATGCCTTTTCCCACATAAACATAGGTAAATTCTAATCATGCTAAGTCATCTTGGACCATACTTGATATATTGAGGTCCCCCCATGAAACCAATGTCTCGGGAAGTTGAAACACATCAACACTCCCTCTAGAGATGGAGGTGCCTCCTCCTTTGTCTCTACTCCCTATGACACTGAAGGTAGATCTTCTTCCTTTTCTGGAGGTAACTCAATCTCTTCTCCCCCTGGATGTAGTACCATCTCCTTCTTTGGGAGTGCCTCTACATACACTAGAACTATTGCCATGCTTGCTTCCTCAACATCTCATGGCTCAACTCGTGTACTGGGATTTCTACACATGATCCCTCTAAGTCTCATAATCTGTTTTCCTCCTCCACTGGTTCTACCATAGTTTTGCTACAGTCGGTCTTGACTCGATGTATCCATGATCATTGGAATTGTCTCTTCTATCTGGCATGGTTCCGTCCTGGGAGGTACATTTCTTCTAGAGACTTCATGTCTCTAAGCATCATGTCTAGCAATGTCTCTCCTTGATATCATGTTGGAATGTCTTTCCCTCCATGTATGCCTCCTGCGATCGTCATTATGACTCCTTCTCAGAGCTATTACCTATGACCTTCCCGGAACAAGAAACAAGAACAACAAAAAGCATCTCCTAGAGGAGATCAATTTATCTTGTGCACAACTATATACAATGACCCTCCAAATAATATGTATTCTACTATGACCAACACACATCCATCATATACTCAATGTCATATGGCTACCAACACGCATACATCACATACTCGATTTCATATGGCTAACCATGTTGATTTTCTAGTGTTAAATTAAACAACCACAATTTTCCGCAAGTGGTAATTACTTCCAATGATATATGATATTACTTTAGTAAACACTAGAACATCACTAAGTAACTCGGAAATTTTCAACTTCTTAGTCTCTTCCTTATATCACTTATCCCACGTGTGAGAGACAAAAAAATATGTGTGTCTATTGTTTTGTATTTCAAGTGTCTTTTTATAGTAATATTAGATTGATCCAAAAAAGACACGTCTCTTTGAAAATTAAATTAAATTTTCTTTCTTATAAATAGTTGGAGAATACCTCTCGTAACCACCCAAAGATTAATTTGGTTATAATCCATCCACATAGTATTTGATTTTGTTAAATTGTTCCTTCATAATTCATGTGATTTTTTGCATAAATATTGGTAGAAGTAAATATGTAGTACATTCCTCATATTTAGGTAATTAGACATTTTTACTATAAATTATTGCCCACCATAATTTATGGAATTCTTTCTATAATTTAGGTAGGAGTAAAAATTAAATATGTTGTACATAAATATTGTAACAACCCCATAAATTTAACACTCCCAACATTTTTTACTCTACTCTCATTTTCCTAGGCCCTCCTGTGAAGGAGTCAAGCTCAGACCTGCTCTGATACCATGTTGTTTTTCTTCATGAGATATGATCGATATATTATTACAATGATGAGTGTTCCATAAATAGGGAACATATGGTGAACATCCATGAAAGGATGTGTCCCTTGGATAATCAATAACTATTTATTATTATCATTTACTTATTATATATAGTATTTAATAATCAATAATTATATTATTAATTATTAATCTCAGAGAATGTCTTCCCAATGTTGTTCAAACATCAACATTAAGTCCAAGGGAATATTTTATTAATATTTTCAAAAAGTATAATGTATGGATATTTATTTATCCAAAGTTCTCAATGGATGGGAACGAGTCACCAAGTGGCTAAAGTTAATTCTGAAGGTGACAAGTGTCCATTTATGACCATGCAAATATATTTTTGAGCCTCGGAGTATTTGGGGGATATTCACTCATTTATCTTCATCATTCTGACCATCTGAAGGGGGAACTACCATTACCTTACCTATAGAGAAAGTATGGGGAAGGGTTTTCCATCTAGTAACCAGGGGTTTTGTTGTTGAAGAGGCACATTGTAAGGCCCATGAGAATTCTCTCCAGGCGTGAGATTTTTTGTCAAAGAGGAGGGTTGACAAGCCCATGAGATTTTTTTTTCAGGTGAGAGACTTTCTTTGAAAGCGGCGGGTTTTAAGGCCCGTGAGAATTCTCTCCAGGTGAGAAACTTGTTGTTGAAGAGGCAGGTTGTCAGGCCCGTGAGCACTCTCTCTAGGTGAGAATTTTTCTAGGAATTGTTCCCTAGTGCACTGGGCATTAGTTATAGGGCTTTGAGGCTTCATGTCCGGCCTATTATTGAAGCCATGGAAGGGAGAGGGGTATCCAAGGGACTATTGAGTAGAGAAGGGGCACTATGTGATTTATGTGCTTGTTTAATTTACTGTGTTCTTATTACTTATGTCTAATATGGGCTGATTTCCTATATGATTTTTCATATGATCAATTGTCATCATTTGGTATAATTGTTTTTCCACATGTAAAGCATGATGTTTTTCTTCATTATTTGTTGTTGCACATGTTGAGTATGATAGTTATTAAGTATTTTTGTTGGTTAAATTTGTAATAATGGACCTGAGTTTATAAAGTGATGCCAAAATTGTTGTGCGCACAAGGAAATGATTCATGCGCACAAGAGGCTAGAAATGTTGTGTGCCTAGGGAAGAAGTTTGTGCACACAAGGAAAGAATAATTTGCATGTGGGGCTAGAATGGTTGTGCACGTAGCAATAACCATGAGGAAATAATGGTTACACATACAGTAATACTTGTGTGCTCTAAATGATTGTGTGTGCAATTGTATTATGTGTTAATTTCATTGTTATAAATATTGTCTAAAGTGGAAACTGTGTGTGGCGTTATCCAACTTGGGATCGTGTGCGTTACCTCACTTGTTTCTACTATAATTTTGGAGGCACATTATAGTTGGTTCATAGGGCACTTCTATGTGGAGAAGACATTATCACTACTGCAAAAGTATTTCTACTGGCCAAAAATTTGACAGGACATTAGCAGGTATAGAAAATTGTGCACTTTATGTGCCATTGTTAAACCTACCATTAGGAAGTAAGGTTTGTACACTCCTCTACCTACCCCAGACAATCCATGGGAGTAAGTCTCCATGGATTACATGTCAAGTTTTCTCTCCACCAAGCATGGTAATGACTGTGTCTTTTTGGTTGTTGATTGGTTCTCTAAGATGGCCATTTTGGAACTATGTAAGAAGAGTATCACAACTAAAGTCACTACTAAGGTCTTCTTTGAGCATGTTTGGGTTCATTTTGGGATACCATAGACCATTATTTCAAATAGGGAAAATAGGCTCCTTATTACCTTGTGGTCTATCCTATGGTCTCTAATGGACACCAAGCTAACCAAATCGACTGCCTTCCACCCCCAAATAGATGGATAAAAAAATGTGGACAATAGTATGATTTTGCATATCATGCAAATGTACAACTCCAAGAATCCACATACATGGGATGAGAGCCTTTCATATGTTCAACATAGATACAAAATATCCCTCCACAACCCTTTCCAAGTGTGGTTAGGGTTCCAACCATTGGCCCCCATTGATGTAGCTTTTCCCACAACATCTTCACATGAAGAGTCATCCCATGCTTAGACTAAGGAAGATAGAGAAGCCAAGTTTTTTAATGGATCTATCACATCCAACAATAGATTCATGATATCATGAAGAAATCCAAGTACAAGTACAAGCAACGACATCTCCATCATCGGTTTCCACACAAGTTTCAGGTTGGTGATAAGATGTGGTTACATTTATAGAAAGAGAACCTCACAAGCCCCCATAGGAAGTTCATACCACTCCAATATGGGCCTTACACCATCACAAAGGTTGTGGGTGAGAATTATTTTGAATTGAGTATTCCCCCTTTCCTTGAATTGAACACATTATTTAATGTGGAGCTACTTTGACCATATTTTCCACCCATATTGGACACTTCATAGGTGGTTGAACATTTGGCCCCTACAAAACTCAATCCTCACTACATTAAGTTAGATAGAGTGGATTGAATCATGGACACCAATATGAATGGAACATGCAAACATAACTTACAACTCTATTGGGTTGTCAAATCATGACAACTTCTTAACAAAGGTAAGTGGCTCACTAGGAGTCAGATTCAAAAACAAATTACCATCTGAAGAGGGAACATGACGCAATGGGGACCATTTCTTCTGAATGGGGGTAGACTAATCCAAGTGTACATTGGTGGCCACCCACCTCTTCCATTATCTCAACATGGTTCTCCATCTTGATAGTTTTTTTGTCTATATTTTTTCAAGTCCTAAACTTATGAGGCCATTTTGAGGCCTTAAACAATGTTTTTTGGCCATTTAGGGGCCTAGGGTGGCCATGTCTTGTCTAGGCCTGCCAAAATTGCACTTCTTACTTATATATTTCCAATGAGCTATTTTTCACCCCAAACTGATATTATATGCAAAATTTGCACCCCTGGGAAGTTGACGTATCAACTAGCCATGTTGGGGCATGCAATTCTTTTTTGGCGCTTTGTCTCCTAGAGTAAGGGGTTTGGATATTTAGATTTTTTCCCTCTTAGGATTTATCACTTTATGTTAAAAACATCATTTTGTCCTCTTCTAATGTCATTTTTTGAATGATCATATCCAACACTTCTCTCTTAAGAGATAAGCTATCACCATTATAGTTATTTTGTATTGCTTTGAATTTTACTCTATTTTCCTATTTCATTCACTAATAGAACTTGGGTTTAATTGTATTACTATTCTCTTTGTGATATTTGTATGTGTGTGTGTGTGTGTGTGTGTGTGTTTCCATTCACATTACTTCATTTCATTTTATTTTCTATACAATCCAAATCAGTGGTATCAAAGTAATCTTCTCTTTGTTGTTTCTCGTTGCATGTCCCTGATGAGGTCATGGTATAAAGAGTTGAGTTTTGAGCTAAATTAACTTGGGGAATATCACTCTAACCAGCCCAATCATTCTCCCATATCATATGAAAAGAGATATGATGGAGAAAGAGATTCTATCAATTTGTTTTTCAAGGAATACATCACGTGACAGAGGAACGAGATGATGGAAAATTTCACCCAGATCCTTTGACGAATGGAAGCGAAGGTCGAGACATATTCAACAAGAAACCATTTCATAGGTGTGAAACCCTTGAAGGTACAAGTTCACTTTGAAATTCTTTTATTTTACGGAAAAATATATGGAAATGCTTCGGAGAAATGGTTAAATCTGTTAGAGGGTTATTACTGTCTTCAAAAAAAATTGGACATCAGAAATATCACTTTTTCACTCCTTAAGGCCCTTCCTATTGATGGGTCAAAATGGCTTGTCGAGTAGGTAAATGAGAGTGCCTGGTGGAAATCCCCAATTAGGCTTACTCTCATTCAGGATGGCACTTCTGACTAGTATGTGGGTTTGGTTGCCACCAGGGTTAGCTGAGATAAAAAAAAAAAACAATTGAATTGTCTTCTGCAAATTGTATTTTAATTCTTATTAAATTCTCTAAAACATAAATAAAATTCATTCTTCTAACCTATCTCTATTATATTCTAACATATCATGATTAGGAGCAAAACTAATTAAATGAATATAGCTCGAGATAACATTATTGATAGTGGAAATAGTCCATGTCAATCAACAATGTATTAAAACAATGAAATTACATAAATGATCACAAATAGTTGTATACAAGATCTATAACATCATCATTGTATTCACAAAAAGCACATTCCAAATACTGAGCATAGAAATAGTTCATATGAAAAGTATTAAAAAAAATTACCAAACACATCAATAGAGGAGTCCCAAACGTAGTTGATAATAGTTATGATCTCAATATGCCTGCTGCTCTTCATTTATTAATATATACAAGTATCATCTAGCATGTACTATGGGAAAAATTCATTCTGTAATTCTAAGAGATCTCTTTTATAAGATAAGAAAGTCTCTTTACATTCCCTAATTGTCATCATTCTATATGAGAGTTACATATTTCATTTCATATACCCTTACCTTTCTTATCATTCCAATTCTTCTTTATAAAAATTTACAAAATACAAAAATATTAAGCTCCCCCCGAGGTTAACTCATTTACAAAATTGGTCCATGACTCATAGTTTTGTGTTATCATGTTTAACCTGCCCAATTTCATTTCCTCAAGATCCATGTCAGCATAATATACACTATCATCCACCTCTACTTTAAAATCCTTCCGTGTCCCTTTCATAAACTCCTCTGTAGTTGACACACACTTCAAAGGCTGAGTGATGTTTTGATTGACAATTTCCCTATAAACTTTATCCAGTTGTTCAATTC
This sequence comes from Picea abies, assembly GCA_900067695.1. Lineage (NCBI taxonomy): Eukaryota > Viridiplantae > Streptophyta > Pinopsida > Pinales > Pinaceae > Picea > Picea abies. Next base: position 9,657 of record CBVK0101592955.1, read on the forward strand.
CCTTTTTGGTTTTCTCCTTGATATTTACCACCTCTACCACCTTGGTCTCACTAGGTCCTATCATGTTTAATTCTGCATTAAGTGGCATGTGAAACATTTCCAAGTGCTCATCAGTAGCACTCTATATTCTTGCACATGATTTCTTGGTGTTTCCTATAGTTTCTTGTACTTTTGGGTAAGTACTTTTCCGTTTGTCTATCAATATCTGAGTTTTTCTAAGTTCTCTTTTGGTGAATCTAAACAAATTTGCAGGGTATTTTTTATACAAATTCTTCCAATCCATTATCCTTTCAAATGCAAGTTATGTATCATCATATTGGCCCTTAATTTCTCTTAATTGATCAACTAGTTTCACAATCTATTCATTATTACGTTGGATGCCATTCAATTCAACGAAGAAATTTGTTTGTATTTCCTTCATTTTTTCATTTTCCTCCACAACCTCATCTCTTAAAACATCAAGGAATTCATTTTCTTCACTTATTCCCTCTAGATGAAGCCTCTTTATTTATTCTTCTAGTTGAGATACCTTGTCACCTTGTTGTTCAAGGAGTTTATCTTTTTCTTGCCTCTCTATCCTCAATCATGTTAGCTCATGGAAGTACTCTTGTTTGATGTTTTCTATTTATACTTTATGGAGTTGATATTTATTGTTTGTCATAATCTAGAATTCATACTCCGACTGGCTTTTATGTTGATGCATTTGTTGTTCCAAGGTTGTCACCCTACCTTTTTAGTCTTCCAAATTGAAATTGAGTTAACTTATCGTGATAATATTGTCGCTTGCAAATGCATGTAATGTTGATTTTGTTTCCTCTACTTCCTTTTGTGGATTTTGTTTGGTTATATCCCATTCGATATTCCTCTTGGGTTTTCCTTGTTCAAAGGATTCTCCTATCCTTGGTATTTTGTATGGTCTCTTTCTGATTCCCTTCTTTGAATTACTATAATAGAATTTTCCTAAAACTATCACTTCATCGTCAAACTCAATTAATTTCAAGTATGAATATGAGAAGTCGAAAGAGACTATGTTTATAGGGGTCCCTGGGTTTATTGGAGAAGTGAGTATCAATACTGTCTTGGTATATCCCGAAGTGGAGCTCCCACTTATCTCTTCTTCTTCCTTCTTCCTCTTCTCTTCTTTTACTTTCTAGGATTCCTCTTCAATTTTATTTTTTTCCTTAGTATCTTTGTGGACTACTTCTTATTCTATCCTTTTTTGTTCTTCCTCATCTTTGTGGGCTTCATCTTCTGCATGTTTCTTTTTATTTTTCACGGATTTGTGGGCTTCTTCATTTGTTTTCTTCTTTTTCTCTTCTATGGATTTGTGGGCTACTTCAGCTTGCATCCTTCTTCATCTTTGCACATTTATTCAACCTTAGTGTGTTTTTTGGAAGCTTCTTTAGCTAAATTTCCCTTTTTTCTCCTACTTCATTATCTCCTCTGCATCAAAGAATTTCTTCAATTTTTCCTCATATTTCTCCTACCAATCCTTTTTCTCTGCATCCAAATTTTCTCAAGTGTTGACCACCAGCTTCTGTAGTTGTTCTTGAAACATAAATTTCCTCATTTCTTGTTTGTTCAGAAAAGGGTCAATCTAGTGTATCCTCGATACACAAGCTAATACTTCCTCATAGGTTTTAACCCCTCGAAAAATATCATCCTCTTCCTTGTCTTCGTGTTGTAAAGAGGGAATCATCTTCAAAGTTTTATAATGATTAAATACGACTTTCTTGGGGTTGTTTCCCTTTGTCATCCATGTACACAAAATCAACTCTTAGAGAGTTGTTACTTATTTATTTGCATGGGGAACAATTGTCAAGGTGTATTTCCCTAATTTGACAAGGAAGTTGGGCCAAATTATTTAATCCCCTATTTGCACAATTGTGGTGATTCCTTCTTCGATTATCCGATATGCTACCTTCCGAGCTAAGAGTTTGTCTGGAACATATTTGGGTAGTAGATATGGAGGGTAATTGCATCCAAAGACTCGAATATAGGTATATTTTTTCTCAATATACTAGTCTGCAATTTCTTGTATGGTTTATAGGGATTCTTTTGACAACCTCTGAACAGTCTGACCAAAAATTAAGTGATATAATGGTGCCACAAAACAATCACAAATCTGGTAAATATTCTCATAGTATTTGCTTACCCACAACTCAGAGTAGTATACATGATTGGGGGGTAGATCATGGGTCCATTTCCAATTCATTTTAGGAATAGGGACATATACCCAAATAACATCATTAAGAAAGGAAGACATATAAAAACATGATTTTTTTCTTGTGTGTTCCATTGGACATTGAGTCCGATTTTGGTTTATAGGATTGGCACCCAATTGAATGATAGTCATGTTTTCACCACTGAGTGTTCCATGGTTTTGCCACTCGAGATTTAAATGTACACAAATCTCCTCCCCATATAGTTTGCAGATCATTTCATTAGCAGTTGATATGGCCTAAAGTATTGGTTAATATATACCCAGTTGAGTTGGTGATGAAGAGTGTATCTTCCTCCCACCAATCATGGAGAACTTCCATCGGTTTTAGTTTTTCCTTGGAAAAGGATTCCATGAGTTTCTTTTTGAGGAAGACCATGGGATTCAACATTTGATAAATTTGATCAAAACTATCTTAGGTAAAAGAGGCTATTGGAGTCCCTTTTCTGCTTGTGATTGTTTGACCCTATGCATTCATTTTCTCATACGCCCATCTAGTTACTTCATTGTATAGTAAAATCACAAGTCAGGAAACAATGGCATAGATACCACTCTTCTTTATATTCCTATAAACCTCGTTGTCTGGGTCATCTTCCAAAAATTATTTTCTACTGAACATTTGGTATATGTCCTCCCATACATAGCATCCCTGAAGCCCAATGTTGTGACTGGTGTTTGATATTGTGATCACATCAATTCTATCTGTCTAAGTTGACATAGCAGGTGGCGTTGTTCTTCCCTTATGCCCTAAAGCCTTTGACATTTCTTCTTTCTAAAGAACTACAGGATTCACAGAGTCTTAAGTTTTCGAAAGTTTATGAAATACACAACTCTCTCAATTTACAAGTAACTCTGTACTCTAGCTTCTCTATTTGAAAATCATAAATATAACTCAAATGATATACTACATTAATTCACATAATTTTTTTATTCCTAAGCATTAATGATGTATCATGTGAACAATCAAATCCCTATTCGTTGCTCATTTTATTTGTCATCAACACATTAATGCATTAACTCTTCAACTTCACTATAGGCAATAAAAGGTGTGAATGATGGGCATTTTCAGGACATAGGTTTGTGGGAAGAAACCCCTTGCAGTTTGTGGCATGCAGTTGAATGGATGAAATCATCAAATTTTTATTGGGTGAGGATCCTTTGTGGAGAAAGTTCCACTCATTTCACGTATTATGACTCGCAGGTTTGACAAGGAACTACCAAAATTGATGTATTATGAATCATCTATGGGTTTTATTCTGCAAGCTTTGTGGGTTGCTAGATGCGGAAAATACAGGGAATCAAAAAAGCAGGTTCGTGTGAATTTCCTGCAAGAATTATTCCACAAGGCTTGCATCTCACAAGTTGTTGGCAGATGCACTAAGAGGTAAATAAGTATTCCAATCGAGAAATACCCACAAAGTTTTTCATACAAGAATGCACTTTGCAGGTTGCAGGTGAACTATGTCATTGCCAAAAAATGATCTGACCAAAAATTCCCACAAGGTTTCTCCTGAAATATTACACTTCGATGATTTTAGGCAAGTGAATATGCATAGTTAAGGCATGAACACCGTGCACATAAGATTTCCCATCATGTTTTGCTAGTCGATATTTTGTATCGGATTGGCAGGTTCATGGGAGCCACCCCTCAAAACAATTCTACATTTTATTCGAAATAATAAAAATTCATTCATAGGAAAAACAAGGCCTTACTAGGTTTGTATCTTAAGTGTCTCCTTCGGAAGGAAAACAATATGACAAGGAAAGAATACCTTTCAACGGTTAATACTAGTGTCAAAATAATCTCCTTCCATATCTACGAGCTTCAACATATGCAAAGAAGAAAATACACCTTTTACCTACCATGTTGAATAACCTCGATATACACAGAGCATGAAGCTAATTCAAGAATCGTTATATAAATTAGATAGAATGGTCCCATAGTATCTCAAAATGATTCACTAGTGACAACAAGGGGAGAAATAAATACCATGGCACTGTTGAATTATTGTAACTTTGAATAATATTCTACTTATATTTGAGTCATTATTGTATAGATCAAATCTCCTTTTGTAGATTGATCAAGTTGGGTATTGTATAAGATCAAATCCCATTTTATGGATTGGTCAAGACGTATTTGTATGGTGGTATTTGTAAATTTGGCCCCTAATAATTATAAAGTGGTTTTAGCCACTTCTAGGAGAAGTCAACACCACCAAGTGAAGAGTCACAACCCTAGCACCACCTCACAACTTGTATTTATATGTGAGGATGGTGTCTCATTTGAACACACTCACCACACTAGCTCTGCAGCTATGAAGAAGTGTGCAAGTTTTGGAGGAACTGTTATTGCAGCTAAGTGTGACGTCAAGGAGGGTTGTTGGTCTATCTCTTAGTATTTCTTAGTTAAGTGGTGCGCTACTCTTCCTAGTGAAGGAGTAGAGGAGGATGTTTTGTTTGGTATTTGGTATATTTATATTGAGGAAGTTTTTGATGGGCTTTCTCCCCTATGAGGGTTTCCCAGGATAATTTGTGTGTCTCTATTGTTTTTGTGATTGCCTCTCTTTAAATGATCTTATTTATGCAGCTAATGTGCTAAATGATTATAATAATAAAGAATAATTGTAACTGCTAGTTGTGAGATCGGAAGAGCGGTTCAGCAGGAATGCCGAGACCGATCTCGTATAGCTAATGTGCTAAATGATTATAATAATAAAGAATAATTGTAACTGCTAGTTGTATAAGAAAAACTTCAACATGGTATTAGAGAAGGCATGAAAGAGACCAACTCATAGTTTTTAAGAAGTTGCTAGCTTCAATTCACCCTCTCTAAGATTTAGTTTCAGTACTGCAACCGTTGTAAAATTAGGGTTTCTTCATAAACACTAAGTGTGACATTTTTCTTGTTTGAGGAGGATGTTGGAGAAAGTAACCACACCTAGGAACTCGCCCCAGGAGGGTGCATCTAGTCCCTGGATCAGAATTCTGAAAATTTGAAGTTTGAGAAATTAGGGTTTCCTCATAAAACCCTAAGTTGCAGTTACAATATTAGTTGCAGTTGCAGTGTCAGTTCCTTCGTACCATTTCCTTCATGCCAGTTGCAGCACCAGTTGCAGTGAAAGTTTTTTTTTGTGAACTGTTGGGACTTATTTTTATTTTCCTAGTGCACCTTACTCTATCAAATCTCTAGCTACCTTTAAATTACAAGTTGCAACACCTTTGAAGTTTTAAAGTTTCGTTATTTCTTTCCACCGCTTTTGGATGGTTCCACTACTTGTCGATACTATCTGAGATATATACTTACATGTATTTATATTGTATCATTATTTTAATGGGTACTTGTAGGAGAAAGGATATTTTGTCTAAGAAACAATCATAGATCCAGAAGGATCACAGATCCAACACATCCAGAGGATCTATGAACCCCAGGTTTGATTACTTTGATATGTCTCTACTTGTTATGGAATTATTGTGATATTATGAATATCCAGGTTACATTTTTATATGTTGAAGTTATCATACTAACCATTGGTCACAATTAAAGTCAAAGTATTAGATTGATTAAGGTTGAGATTAGAAATTTTTTTCTCTAACTCATATTTATGTCAAGAAATCATATTATCTTAGTACAGAGGACATGTTGAAGAGAATACTTGTTATCTTGAGTGAAGGAGACTTAGAAGAAAAGAAACATCACTCCTTCTTGAGAACAAGACTCCAAGTTCCAGGTTTGATTGATTAAGTTGATAAGATTAAAAATTGCACATGTCAAGTTTGATAACTCCCTCATTACAAGTAAACATTATAGTTGTGATGGAAATATTCGAAAAGTTTTATACTTGGTATCATGCGAGCATTATTGAGATAAATGCTTATTGTAATCATTTACCATATATAACTAACATCTCCTCTATCATTTACCATATATAACTAACATCTCCTCTAGGAGAAACTTCTTGTTTTATTTCCAAGTTACCATGGAGGAATGATTGATCACAACACTAGCAGAGTATTTCTCTCATTCCTTGTTATTATATTTCTTACTTTTTACCCTTGTTTCAAGAAGATCACAAGTGATATCTCGAAAGGAACTATTGTGACAATTTCTCTCACTATTGTTTTTATTATTACTACAAAGAGTATTATTCTTGTCTGTTGTTTCTCCCTTGTTGTTCTTGTTCCGGGAAGGTCACAGGTGATAACCCTGAGGGAGATATGGTGACGGTTGCAGGAGGCAACATATTAGATGAGAAATGGAGACAAATCATGAGGAGAAGAAGGTTCCAAAGATAACAAAACAAATCCATATAGTGCATTTGATCACTCTTCAGATCATCGGGAAGAGTTAGTAGATTCAAAAGGGCCTACCCATAATCATTGTAGTAACTAGGAAGAGACCAGTATGGTCTCGTGACACTTTGTAGAATGCAAATCCATATAGAATTGACTATCCATATCATGAGGAGCATATGGATCCACCAGTGATGAGGTAGGCAACCCCACCAAGTACCAACTTATAAGGAGCTATATTTTAGAGGGAGTCAGCCCTCACGATACAGTAAGGAGGTGCAGTCTCCCCAGGAAAATTCATAGAGATATAGAAATCTTGATTTGTGTCTAGAGGATTCTCCCAGCAAGTGATCAAAATCTGGACTAGGGGTCTAAAATTTGCTCAATTTTCAAAGTGCTCGGAATGCAACGAAAA
>CBVK0101593029.1:0-12474 GCA_900067695.1 Picea abies
AATATAACACCCGTGACTGGAGTGACCTCTAGTAACCCTGTTTACCCCTCTTTGGCCCTTGCTATAGTCTAACGGGGTGGTTTAGACCATTAAGCCTCCTCTTTTGGAGCTCCTATTTGGAAAGGGACATTACAAGCAGGCTGGGTGGCTCCATTTCAAGGAGGTCTACAAGGATTCTTTGATTAGATATGGTCAATTTTATATCTTCTAAGTCTAAGAACAATGGGTTTCTTTTGTTTTTGTCAAGAGCATCGTCACAATTTTGTAAATTTTTGAAAATTTCATTTTTTGTAAGGTTTATTATCAGTTGGACAGTCTTAGAAACTTATATTTGTGTGGTATGTAACAAAATAGTATGAAGGACATTTGACAGTATTAGACACTTATATTTATGTGGTATGTAACAAAATAGTATGAAGGACATAGTGCTTTCTGGATTGTCTCAAAGTATAAATACACTTATCTGTATTTTGGGAAGTTTTCATTTGATTCAATATTGAATAACAATGAAACTTTTTTTTCAGGGGAAAAATCATATCAAGTTCTTGAGTTTACAAATATTTACACTCTTTTTCTTTTCACAAAATTGAAAGTTGTTGGAAGTTGTCATCATTAAAATAATGAACAAACTTCAAATAAAATTATTTTAGTTGCAATATTATTATGATGTCAATTAACACCATTAATATTAAAACTTTCTTCAAATTATTTTCTTCATAATCAACTTTGAAATTCTCTTTGCATTTTTTTGTCTCTTAAAAGGAAAACATCCCAATCTCCAATCTGCTGCCAGTTTGGATCTCGTTATAATTATCATTTTTCCAGTAAAGAAAATGTAAGAGGGTTGAAATTGTTAAAGTGTCCATTTGATTTTTTTTTTAATAAGTGACATGTTCGGCTTGTAGTGTTTGTTGCAGCTGCGATTTAGAGTAGTAATAGTAAGTTACCAACCACCTATGCTGATAATAAGGCATCCACTAGAGTGTGTCATGTGAGCAATATTTGCATTGTGGTATTTCATCATCACATTTTGGTTCCGAGTTGCAGCATCTTACTAACTATATTCATGGATTTGTTATGATTGATTGAGCTATCGTTCAATGAGTTCACTAAACTTTCCATTGGGGGAGTTTGGGGGAGTTTGAGATCACTTGAACTACTATAGATTAGAGATTGGTCGGAGTTTTTCACAACTTATGCCACGTTTGTTTGTTTGTTCTCTGTATGAAAAGCACCAATAATGCAATTCAAGCTACAGTGTTTTTGTGAACAAATTTAATAATATTGCAATTGCAGTTTCCTAATTTTTTTTTTCCGTGTGTCTATAATCCCCCCTACTGTCTTAATTCCCCCCTGTCATCTTAATTCCCTTGGCATCTTATTACTTTTTTCATTCCATTGAATTTTCTTAGCCTTTACATCCCATATTTATGTTGTATTGGTTTGTCTAACATAGTTTACAATGTATTATAAATAAGACAAATGTGTAAATGTGTACCAGGATTAATTTTTTTTATTTTTATTTTCCAAAAACATCTTTATGGTGGGCAGTAATCGCTCTAGTTTTTAACTAATAAAATGCCACAAAAAATATATCGGTCACCCTCTTGCTCAAATTTTAATAGGTTTAACATTCATAGAGTTTTTATATTTTTTAATTCAAATTAAAAACCCCAATCAATTAGGCTATCTTTTAGATTTGAAATACTTTTTAATTTATAAAATATGTTTTCTTCTAAAAAAAAATTATTTTTCCATCTTACCTCAATTAAAATCCCAAACTAGAGTGTTCAAGAAGACAAAGAACATCATTACTTTTGCTTATATACAAACCACGACAACAAACACGCTTTAATTATTTACATCAAATTTATTTTTAGTATATTTATATTTTACTTCTGAAAAGATAAACACTTACACACATTTTATTTTAGAGTGGGTTTAATGGTTAAGAACACGGGTTTCCTCCTAAGAGATCACTAATAGATTATTATTATTATACAAGATATTTTTCTTATCACATATATATTTAAACAAATAATAATTTTATATTTCATAAATATTAAAACAAACTCACTTTATTTAAATGTTTATATACAAGATATTTTTCTTATCACATATATATTTAAACAAATACATATCTAAACAAATGATCATTTTCTATTTCATAAATATTAAAACAAATTCTTGTTTTTATATGAAAGTGAAAGGATTTTTAGTAAATAAGTTTATTCCAACATTAAAATAATGATCCATTTCGCAATATATCAAATAAACATTAGGTGTGAATTCATGAAAATTGTCTATGACCTGTCATTGGAGTGTTTTACCATTTTGATAAATTTTTAGAATCACATTGGATTTTTATAAAGGAACTAAGAAGTTTTCACTTAGATTTAAAAATTAAGGGATTTTTATAAAGGAACTAAGAAGTTTTCACTTAGATTTAAAAATTAAGCCTCCTCTCACTAAGCATTTTAAATTTCACTATTATAAAATATTTCTTAATTTTTAATTATGATAAGTTAAAACTATTTGTCACACTTATATGAGTATTATAATACCTATTAATCTAAATTAAATGTTTAATTAAAAAAGTGTATAAATTCTCTTTATTAACATTATTAATATGAAATCTTTTCTCAAATTATTTAAGCGGAGGTATGATAGTAATACATTAAATACAAATACAAGTTATTTCACACAGAGTTAAAATATATTAATAATAATTTGCACCAAATAAATTGCAGGAAAAGAGGATGACATCAAATCTTGATTTCCATGTTCTTTTCATATTATTAATGTATTCTACACAATAAAATAAAATAACTTGTATTACAAGTTATTCTTCACTAAATAAATTGAACACAAGATTAAAATACATTTGATATATATTAATACATTATTAATATATTAAATAGTTTAATGTATTAATACTTAAATCATATATTATAATTTAATATTTAAATAATTATACTTTAATATATTAATGCACTAATAAAATAATACATTAATAATATATTAATAAAGTAATACTACATAAACTTTTTATATAATATATTATTAAATTATTAACCCAATGTATGAATAAATTAATAATAAAATAATATATTAATAATGTAATGTATGAATACATTAATAAATTATTAATTAATAGATTAAATGCATTATTAATGGATAGTATTAAATACATTAAAATATTTAATACATTATTAATTAATACAATACATTGTTAAAGTAGTAATATAATAATAAATTATAGTACATTATTATAATGTTAATACATTATTAAAGTATTAATACACTAATACATTTATTAAAGTAATAGTACATTAATTATACATTATTAAAATATTAATACATTAATTGAAAATAACTAGTATTGAGAATGGTTGACTATGACCATGGTTTCTTATTGTTGACTATGAATATGGTTAGCTTTGGGTGATCTTAGTTGACTTTAATACTTTAATGTATTAATACATTAAAGTATTAATGTATAATACATTATTTAGGTATTAATATATTAAAGTATTAATACTATTGAATATATTAATGTATTAATTAATTAATACATTACACTATTAATGTATTATTTTATTAGTAATACATTAATGCAGTGATCACATTAGATTGTTTTATTCCTTCGATGTATATTGACCTTGGATTACCATAATCATTGTTAATTTATGTTGACCATTACCATGGGAAACTTCTATAGACCATCACTATGGTTGACCTTCACTTTGTATGAAATTCACTATTCTTAACATCGGTTAAGCATGACCATGGTTGACTGTGGTTGACCATGGTTGATAATGGTTAACTATGTTTGACAGTTGTTGTCCATAGATGACCATGGATGGCCATGACTATGGATGACATTCACCATGTTCGACCTTAAGTATGACTAAGGTTGATCATTACCTCAAATAAGGTTGACTATTATTGACTATGATCAAGAGTATGGTTAAATATAGTTGAATTTTTCCATGGTTGACTATGGTTGAGTATGGTTAACCATGGTTGTTCTTGACATGGACCAAAGTTTAGTATGGTTGATCATGGTTGAACTTCATCGGAGTTGACTATGGGTGACTATACACATGGTCGATATTCGTAGACCAAGTGGAAATGCTTATGATGGACCATGTTGATTATGATTAACCATGGTCAAATTACGACACTAGGTTTTGTTCGTCATATGACATCATAATGTTATGGTCATCACATTGTGACGTAAAGCTTTTTTTGTCACAATATGGAATTAGAATAGGTTTTTCACACACTGACATTGCAATGTTAGGAAATGGTCATGTCATTGCAATGTTAGGCTATGTTTGTCACATTGCGACATTGGGTTACGCACATCACATTGGAACAAAGGGTTATGTTCATCACATTGCAACATTTGGAAATGTTTCTCACATTATGACATTAGGATATGTGTATCACATTGTGGTGATGAGGCTATGTTCACAACATTACAATGTTGAAGCTATGTTTGTGACACTAGAACAATATGGCTATGTTCGTCACATTGCAATGTTGGGAAATGGTCACCTCATTGCAATGTTAGGCTATGTTCATCACATTGTGATGTTGGGAAATGATCACCACATTGAAATGTTAGTCTATATTTGTCACTTTGCGACATTGGGTTGCGTACATCAAACTGCAACAATGGGTTATGTTTGTCACATTGTGACATGTGAAAATGTTCCTCACATTATGATGTTACGATATTTCTATCACATTGTCGTGATGAGGCCATGTTCATCACATTGCAACAATGAGGCTATGTTCGTCACATTGTGAGGATGAGGCTACATTCATCACATTGAGAGGAAAGGGAAATGTTCATCACATTATAGTGTTACTATGTTTGTCAAAATGTGACACTACTATATTCATCACATTGTGACAATATGTCTATGTTCATCACATTCCGATGTTGAGAAATGCTCATCTCATTGTAATGTTGGGTTATGTTTGTCACATTCTGACATTGGGTTTCGTACATTACATTGTGATATTGGGTTGTGTACCTGACATTGCGACAATGGGTTATGTTCATCACATTGCGACCTGTGGAAATGTTTCTCACATTATGACATTAAGATATTTGTATGACATTGTGGTGATGAGGCTATATTCAACACATTGCGATGATGATAGTATGTTCATCGCACTGTGCCAATATGGCTATTTTTGTTACATTGTGATAATGGGGCTACGTTCACCCCATTGTGATGATAGGGATATGGTCATCACATTGCAACATTACTATGTTTGTCAGAATGTGACACTACTATGTTCATCACATTGTGATAATATGGCTATGTTTATCACATTGACAATATGGCTATGTTCATTAGATTGCGAAGTTGGAAAATGGTCATCTCATTGCAATTTTAGGCTATGTTTGGCACATTGCGACATTGGAAACTGCATACATCATATTGCAACAATGGGCTTTGTTCATCACATTGTGATAAGTGGAAATGTTTCTCACATTATGACGTTAGGATATTTGTATAACATTGTGGTGATGAGGCTATGTTCATCACATTGTGACAATGAGTCTATGTTCATCACACTGTGACAATATGCATATTTTCGTCACATTCTGACGATGGGGTTACATTTGTCACATGGTGATGATGCAACTATGTTCATAACATTGCGACGTTACTATGATTTTTAGAATGTGATGATAGTATGTTCATCACATTGCGACAATATGACTATCTTCATCACATACTGATGTTGGGAAATGGTCATCTTATTGAACTGTTGGGATATGTTTGTCACATTGTGACATTGGGTTTCATACATTACATATAGACATTGGATTGTCTACCTCACATTGTGACAATGAGTTATGATTACCTAAATTGGATTATAAGTCATCACTTAACTATAAATCTATTTTTAAGTTTTGTCTTAGATAAATATAGGGCTTGAAGAATAGAAATGGTGGTAATTTTGTGTATAATAACATCACATTGTGACGAGGAGGTTATGTTCCTCACACTACGACAATATGGCTATTTTCGTCACATTGCGATGATGGGGCTACATTCGTCACATTGTGATGATAGGAATATGTTCATCACATTGCAACATTACTATGTTTGTCAGAATGTGACAATACTATGTTCATCACATTACAATCTTGGGAAATGGTCATCTCATTGCATTTTTAATTGTTAGGCTATGTTTGTCACTTTGCAAGATTGTGTTGCGCACATCACATTGCAACAATGGATTATGCTCATCACATTATAAGATGTGAAAATGTTTCTCACATTATGACATTAGGATATTTGTATCACATTGTGTTGATGAGGCTATGTTCATCACATTGCGACAACGAGTTTATGTTTGTCACACTGCGACAATATGGCTATTTTTCATCACATTGTGATGATGGGGTTACATTTGTCACATTGCGATGACAGGGCTATGTTCATCACATTGTGACGTTACTATGTTTGTCAGAATGTGACGCCATTGATGTTACTATGTTTGTCACTATGTTTGTCAGAATGTGACGCCATTGATGTTACTATGTTTGTCAGAATATGATGCTACTATGTTCATCACATTGTGACAATATGGCTATGTTCATCACATTTCGATGTTGGGAAATGGTCATCTCATTGCAATGTTAGGCTATGATTGTCACATTGAGACATAGGGTTTCATACATTACATTGTGACATTGGGTTGCATACCCCACATTGCAAAAATGGGTTATGTTCCTCACATTGCAACATGTGAAAATGTTTCTCACATTATAACGTTAGGATATTTGCATCACAATGCAGTGATGAGGCTATGCTCATCCCATTGCGACGACGAGGTTATGTTCATCACACTGTGGAAATATGGCTATGTTTGTCAGATTGCGACGGTGGGGCTATGTTTTTCCATTGTGACGATAGGGCTATGTGCATCACATTGCCACATTACTATGTTTGTCAGGATGTGACATTACTATGTTCATCACATTGCGATGTTGGAAAATGGTCATCTCATTGCAATGTTGGTCTATGTTTGTCACATTACGACATTGGGTTTTTTACCTCACATTTCCACAATGGCATATGTTCATCACATTACAACATTTGGAAATTTTTCTCACATTATGAGTTTAGGATATTTGTATCACATTGCAGTGATGAGGTTATTTTCATCACTTTGCGATGACGAGGCTATGTTCATCACACTCTGACAATATGGCTATGTTCATTACATTGTAATGGCGAGGGTATTCTCATCACATTGTGATGATAGTGTAATGTTCATCACATTGTGACATTGCTATGTTTGTCATATTGTGACACTACTATATTCATCACATTGCAACATTATTGTTTTTCTCATGTTGTAACGTCCAATTTTGTTTTTCAAATGGGAATGTTGGGTTATGTTTATCACATGACAAGGTTGGTTTATGTTTGAGATATTATGAAAATGAATTTTTGGCCAAGTTTTGTTTTTAAATATAGCAAAGTGTTTCCTTTGTTAGAAAGATACGATCTTTGAACTCATGTGATGTATTACATAGAAGAAAACTTAGAATCATACTTTTTCTAAGGACATTGATTGCAAATCAACTTTAACTTTAGAGATGATGACTTTTACTTGATAGCAAATCAACTTGAACTTTGTAGATGGTGAATTATACTTGAAATTTGATGATGATTTATTATTGTTATAAGGAAATTTAGGTACACCACATATGGATAATAGAGTGTACACATTGCACCATGATATAAACTATGACCATATACATCCATATATAATTTTTATATATTTTTCATCGATTTTATTTGTTAAACCATAATCTCAAACCATTAAAATAAGAAATAGTCTTATGGTCATTTATAACCATAAGAATTATATTTTTAGTTATATAATATAGAGTTACAATTTTTTTAATATATAAATATTTTTTTTTTTTTTGTAAGTAAGAATAAATTATATTAAGGTCCTTCAAAAAACTGGTTGGAGTGCCAGATAACATCCATAGACAAAATGGAAATACTGGACTGCCCCAACAGAGGGGAAACCAGTCCAGCCAGCCTATAAAGTTGTGGAAATGTTTCTCACATTATGACATTAAGATATTTGTATGACATTGTGGTGATGAGGCTATATTCAACACATTGCAATGATGAGATTATGTTCGTCACACTATGACAATATGGCTATTTTTGTTTCATTGTGATGATGGGGCTACGTTCACCCTATTGCGATGATAGGGCTATGTTCATCACATTATGACATTACTATGTTTGTCAGAATGTGACACTACTATGTTCATCACATTGTGACAATATTGTTATGTTCATCACATTGTGATGTTGGAAAATGGTCATCTCATTCCAATGTTAGGCTATGTTTGACACTTTGCGACATTGGGAACTACATACATCATATTTCAACAATGGACTTCATTCATCACATTGCGATAAGTGGAAATGTTTCTCACATTATTGCGTTAGGATATTTGTATCACATTATGGTGATGAGGCTATGTTCATCACATTGTGACAACAAGTCTATGTTCATCACACTGTGACAATATGGTTATTTTCATCACACTGTGATGATGGGGTTACATTCGTCACATTGTGACAATGCAGTTATGTTCATCACTTTGTGACATTACTATGTTTGTTAGAATGTGAGGCTAGTATGTTCATCACATTGTGACAATATGACCATCTTCATCACATACTGATGTTGGGAAATGGTCATCTTATTGCATTGTTAGGATATGTTTGTCACATTGTGACATTGGGTTTCATACATTACATTGTGACATTGGTTTGTGTACCTCATATTGCGACAATGAGTTATGATTACTTAAATTGGATTATAAGTCATCGCTTAACTGTAACTCATCTTTCAAGTTTTGTCTTAGATAAATATTGGTCTTGAAGAATAGAAATGGTGGTAATTTTCTGTATAAGATCATCACATTGCGACGATGGGTCTATGTTCATCACATTGCGATGATAGGACTATGTTCATCACATTGCAACATTAGTATGTTTGTCAGAATGTGACAATACTATGTTCATCACATTGCAATCTTGGGAAATGGTCATCTCATTGCATTGTTAGCCTATGTTTGTCACTTTGCGAGATTGTGTTGTGTACATCACATTGCAACAATGGGTTATGTTCATCACATTGTAACATGTGGAAATGTTTCTCACATTATGACGTTAGGATTTTTGTATCACATTATGGTGTTGAGGCTATGATCATCACATTGAGACAACGAGTCTATGTTCGTCACACTACGACAATATGACCATTTTTCATCACATTTTGATGATGGGGTTACATTCGTCACATTGCAACGGCAAGGCTATGTTTATCACATTGCGGTGTTACTCTATTTTTCATAATGTGACGCCACTCACGTTACTATGTTTGTCAAAATATGATGCTACTATGTTCATCACATTGTGTCAATATGGCTATGTTCATCACATTCTGATGTTGGGAAATGGTCATCTCATTGCAATGCTAGGCTATGATTGTCAAATTGCGACATAGGGTTTTGTACATTACATTGCAACATTAGGTTGCATACCTCACATTGCAACGATAGGTTATGTTCCGCACATTGCAACATGTGAAAATGTTTATCACATTATGACATTAGGATATTTGTATCACATTGCAGTGATGAGGCTATGATCATTTCATTGCAATGACGAGGTTATGTTCATCACACTATGACAATATCGCTATTTTTGTCACACGACGACAATGGGGCTATGTTTGTCCATTGTGACGATAGTGCTATGTTGATCGCATTGCAACATTACTCTGTTTGTCAGAATGTGACATTACTATGTTCATCACATTGCGATGTTGGGAAATCGTCATCTCATTGCAATGTTGGTCTATGTTTGTCACATTGAGACATTGAGTTGTGTACTTCACATTGCAACAATGGGTTATGTTCATCAAATTACAACATTTGGAAATGTTTCACATTATGACTTTAGGATATTTGTATCACATTGCAGTGATGAGGTTATTTTCATAACATTGCGGCGACAAGGCTATGTTCATCACACTTTGACAATATGGCTATGACTATTAATTATGACCAATAACATTAATTAATAAAATTAATAAAATATTATGAACAATTTATTAATATTATTATTAATAACTATAATATTATTAATAAAATATTACTATGTATTAATCTTCTTAATTAATCTTCTTACTAATAATAGTCTATATATAAATTTAAATTGTTACAATAGTGTTATATAAGTGCAAAGTTTAAAACGATTGTTTATTAATTGTTTCGTGTAGCATCAAAAACTGATATGTCGATTGAGCAAACCACTGAGAATTTAGTTCTATAATGATTTATATATAAAGTTAAAACATTACAATAGTGTTAGTATTATATATACGTGCAAAGTTTTAAGCCATTGTTTATTAATTTGGAACCACAGTTGTAATAATTAATTTGATTGAAAGAAATTTTTTTGTTGTAGCCTTAAAAAAAATGATTTGTCCATTGAGAAAACTAGTGAGAATTTATGTCCATTGAGAAAACCAGTGAGAATTTAGTTATATTCCTTATAAGTCATAGATTTTTTCCATATTATTTTTGTAGTGATTATTCTTTTTATTTGTTTGGAAAGCCAATATGCAGTGGCTTGGATAGTAAGGAAATCAAATCCTGCAATTGTAAATTAAATGGATAGCACGGAAATCAAATCCAAGGGAGATTCTAAAGGTAAAACTAGAAAGGACTCATTCTAAAGGTAAAACGGGAGAGAGATTTAATAATTGAAAACATAGGCATATATTTTAAAAAGAAAAATGTTATTATTATATAGGTAAATAAATAAAAATGTTGCTATTATACTGGTGAGATATTGATAAAAGAGCAACAGTCGCACCCGACTCAAAATTTTGTGTAATTGTTATGGATCCTTTGAAAGGGATGGGACGTATGGCATTTCTTTTCCTATTACATAACATCGATATGTAACTTAGATTTAATAGTGTTATAACCTTGCATTTATCGGATGATCTTATACACAAAATTACCACCATTTGTATTCTTAAATAAAACTTTAAAAAATTGAGTTACACTTAAGCGAATATAGGTAATGGTGGTAACTCTGTACCCATACTCAACTATTCTATCAGCTCAGTCGACATTGTATCGAAACACTTATTGCATCCATATTCTGTAAAATGCTAATTTTAAATAATCTAATTCTATATATATATATATATAAATTTCAAAATGTTAAACAACAAAAATCTAAATTTTAAAACCTTATTGTATCTGATCATTCCATTCGAGGTTGAAGCAACAAACAAACTTGGGCCGGCTGCCTTATTCCAACGTAAGTCCATTGCATGGAAACACTTATTGCATCCATATTCTGTAGAATGCTAGCCATATTATCCAGTTTGTAAAACATAAGCATTAGAAATAGACCACCTGCAAATAAAAAGCTAATTGGTTGAAGCAACACACAAACTTGACCTTAAGAGTTTAGCTTATAACGAGTCCATATTAAATAACCCTAACAAAATTAGTCCCAAACCTGGCATCCACTATGTATCCAGTGAAGGTATATAATACAACACATAGTATATAACTAATCCATACTAAATATCCAAAACTGGCAATCAATTATTATTATTATTATTATTATAATATATATATATATATATATATATCCTTGCTAATAAGTTAAACTTGACAATCAAGTGGCTAGGGGAGTAATTTATTAAATGTGAAAAAGTAATCTAAGGAAACTTACTCATTCATACATGTTTTTTATTCATTGATTTAAGTAAGTGTAAGAAGAATATGTCACCATCTTTAACTAGTAATTAAGATTGAAATTCATAATTAAAAAGTTCATTAAACAATCTATTCCATTTATTCTTAAACTAAAATCAATTGATTTGATTTATTTGTCTTTCTTTTATTCTCCTTTGTCTTATCATGATTGTCCTCATTGTATTCTAGGGTTAATCAGCTTTAGGAACTTGGGAGTCTTATCCTTAACCCATCCTTTACTTATTCGAATAGGGAGACGCCTATCTACGCGAAACAATATTGAAAAATAGGGCTACAATAAGTGAATCAGTAGCTAATTAAAAACGTTCGCTGTTATTTTTCTGATACATAGTTTGATTTCAGAAGGTGGCAGATTTTGGCTGTGGCTGCCTACAGGGTATCACAAGCTGTAGGCGCGAAGGAGAGAACGTTCTTTTCATTGTCATAAAGTATTTGGTAATTCTGCTGCTGGATATTACCAAGTATGGAGATACCACCTGGAGTCGTATTGGTTGTCATGGCAAAGCACAAGACTAGGTCACCGCCATCATTGCCAACAGACACTAAGTAGTTATCTTTGGGCACATCGAAATCTGCTCCTTTAAAATGGAATG
>CBVK0101593030.1:0-10310 GCA_900067695.1 Picea abies
ACTATCCATATTGAATTTCCTGAGTATCTATGTACTCCTGTTGTGATAACCAAAAACTTACTATCTATGTAGTCTCTGTCTATTTTCATGCTGAAGATTATTTTGCTTCTCCAAGATCCTTCATCTCGAACATCCAAGCCAACTGAGCCAACCTGTTGATGCTAGCAATGCTCTTGCTTGCTACAAGCATATTGTCAACAATCTAAACACCAAGATACTGAGTACCATAAACAAAATGGTTACACTTACTTCTTGTAAAACTTAGCTCACCATGAAGGAATCGAATATCTTGTACAATCAGGCCATACAATGATTACTTGAGCTTGCAAACAAATCTATTGTTGTGATCCTGAACACCTTTAGTGCTCCACCTCGAATATAGCATTTGAAACCTCGACCAAATTTGGCCAAGACTTCCAAGTGAGGCTTCATCGTTCACCTTGAGGCAACTTACAATGGAGTATCAATGCTCCACCAAATCCAAGCAATCTAGCCAAATAATTTTTCACCGCTTACCTCCAGGAACCTTCTCAATAGAATTTAGAAAGCCTTCATACAAGCTTCATTACATGCAATTTCACGGACACCTTACCACTGGAAAAACCAATAAACATGGACCTGAAACCTACAATTGTAGACAACAAGGTTTTAACTCATGACTCGTGCCCCCACCCCTCTTCAGTCTAACTACATCTACGTCTAGAGTTTTCATAGGTGACTTAACAAATCAGGGGTACGCAAGCCTTACCATGTCTTACAATCTACGCCCAATTACATGCAAATTAAAATTACCATTCCACAAAAAATTATCGGTGACTTTACCATCAATCAACCCGTTGTTGTTTACCATTCAGTCCTCTTATTTTTCCATGCCATGTTGTCTATAACCATTAGGTGATCTCTGCGATCTCAATATAGAGGAGCACCAACCACCTGCGCAAGCACTTGTTTGTGCGTAGCCTCTATTTCCACCACTACCAGCAGCACCATTCCTCAGTGGGGAAATAGACAGAGAGAGATAGGGGAGCTTGAATCTAATCATGCAAACATGGCACCCATTCATACCAATCAATTTTAAGAATAATATTTACAGCATCCCACCAATCATCAAACTCAATGAAAGGATAACCAGGACTGCCCATATCAATCACCAATCCATCATGGATGCAACAATTTCACCAGATTGGACATCGGAGAACTCCCTTTTATATGGACAAAAGGAAACCTACAGCATGACATGAAAGCTTATTCAAGTGTGTGTGGAAGAAATCCTAAATAGATTGACTCCTTTCTACCCAACAGTGTGACAACTCTCTCTGTTATTTTCACCAAAAAGGCTCTCCAAATGCGGCAGCCCGTCCTCCAATAGTTCATAGAGGCTAGCCACCTCTTCACGTAGAGATAATTGTCAGCATCATAGGTTTAAGGAATCCTTTGGATCGTCAAAGAGACCTCAAACCGTGCGAAAACGACCTCACAGACTCAAAACCACACCCACTTTGCTACCATAATATCGATCTCCACCTTTAGGTTAACCTCATAATTCCATTAAAGGAGCACATGAGGCAACGAAAAAAATAAAAAATTCCTTGCAAACCTTCCAATTCGTTTGAGGGAACAATTGTTGGATAACTCATATAGATATCGTTGCAAGGTCCTCATAGGCAAATGCAGTTATCCATGTGGGTATGGTATCCTTGGTGAATATCTCATTTTGTCATTGCTCTATGGCATCAATATCCACATCAAGTAGGTGAGGATCCCCTTCCCCTTCGTCACCATTTCTTCCAACGATATGGTCCCAACGATATGGTCTGAGAAGATATCATGTTCTAGCAGGTGGACACCATGATGCTAGGGATCAGATGACGACCATGACTTGGCATTTCCGTTGGGAAAACACAAGAGCCAATGCATACCCGATGCCTCCAATTGTGCAGCCTGCCGCATCATCTAGATCTACCCATCTCAATACCACACAGTTCTTGATTTACTACTTCCCATTCTAGCGTACCGATTGAAACATCCACTAATGACAACAGATCTGCATCCAGAATAGTTCTTCAAAAAATAGCCATGGGCAGACCACTGGTGTGTCTCTAAATGATCTGGTAGATAAAACAATGAACAACTCATCCAATCTCATATGGGATTTTCTCAGGATTTCTATGCAGACTCCCTTTGAACACGTCCCAGACCTGTGACTATTGCGAAACAAATGTTTTAATACTCCTTCCTCCAATGTACCATTGCAATCTGGTGGGACATCTTCTCAGGCATGATTCTACATGCACAGAGTTTCTCTCCATGAGAACACTACATTCTTGGCAATCTTTCCTTGGTGGCAATTCTCTTTCACGTGGACACTCAAATGTGGCGGCCCTCCAATCACCACACCCAATAACAAATCACCTTTACACAAAACAAATATAGATCTTCCTCTACACACGACTCTTCACACACAAACTCTCATGTCCTCAGCAATAGCTGTGTGCCTCATACGTCCTCTAATATTTCCACTGGTGACTACATATTTTCATCCCTTATGTAGCACTACAGAGATCGCACACGACCCATTCAAAGGTAGACTCCTCCAGCCATCCGAGCAACATATTTTCCTTTCTCGTCCTTCTTTTCATAGATCTCCACACAAGGCTCTCATGCCACTTTTTGTGCATCAAAAGCATAAACAAGTACAAAGAAACATGAATTCAATCATAGAATAGAAATCACACAAAAGACACCATGATTTTACGTGGTAAAACCCTCAGGTTGAGGGAAACATCCATGGGGCAATGGAAATGGCATTATATTGCTCAAAGAATATGAGATTGCAATCAACCAGCAGCCCATAGAGGGCTTGAATCCCCTGCCTCTCAAGCATACATATTTGAATCCTTCCTCCTACAGTTACAAGGAACTAACTGTATTAATTACAAGGATATCCATATTCTATTCTAGGAATGATTTGTTACAAAAACAATCATAATATTAGGAATGAAACCACTATATTGTAATCTTGGAGGTGAATTCATTTTGAACTTCCAACATATATATATGGTTTATTTTCTCTTATAAGGGTAAATAACCCAACTTGTTTGGATATGGTTTTGAAATATAAATATTTTTAATTACTACTTGTGTTTTTGTGTTTTTATAAGGGTCTAAAATGACACCTAGGGTTATAAGGGCATAATCCATAGGGTTTGTTTCCTAGAAGGTTTGTCTTGGGTTTATGATTGGATAAACCTAAGCTTTCATCGTCAACTCTTTATCTTGCATTTAGCAAGATTCTACATTTTTGCATGGATTCCACATGTACGAGGATCTAAAGAAGGCACTAATCATTCTATTGCTACATGTGATTACAAACCATAGTTTAGTTTACTCTCTCTCTCTTCCAATTCTTGGTGTTAGTCTAGGACCTTTTCATTTTCATCTTCATTTACTATCACTATCTAGTTCAACATTGTGCATCTTAACCAAAAATCATCACCTAACATAGTCATTGTTGCATTTTTTGCATTTTCAACGATTAGGACTTGCTAACTTACATCTAATTAACATAGTTTAATTATCTTTTTCTCAAACAATTATTGGTTTATGGTTTATTATCATTTTACTTCATGTTTGGCACATATTTCTCATTTCAACTCACCAATTCAGGATTGTTTACTTGTTGTTGTTGTAAAATTGTTATATGTTCAAGTATTTATTATCTTATTCAAGTTTTTCTAGAGACATAATATTTTCTTTGATAGATAGTGCTATGTAGCCCTTAAATAACCCTTTAGTCTTGGTAGACCTCTTATTCCACCTTAGAAACACTCCTCATACTCGTGCATGTTTAATTCACCTTGACTTTACCTTAAACCTTGCTTGGAGAGTAATACAATCCATTAACCAAGATAAGGGGTTGTAGACTTTCTTTAGCTTGTTATAGGATCATTTTACAAAGTTATCGACTCAACGAGAACTGTGACTCAAAATGAGAACTCTGGTGCAAAAACCTATATTTTTGAGTCAAAAACACCAACAACAACCCTCGTTTAAAAAAATGGTGTTGTCGGTAGCACCCCTTTTTTCCAGGGTGTTTAAAATTACAACTTAATTGAAACAGTATCCCTGATCATTGTCTTAACAATAATACCAGTGCATAAAATTGACCCACAAATCGAAAAGTGATGCTATTGGTAGCACCCTTCTTATTTTTGGAGTTAGAATTGTGGCTTAATTGAAACGGCCGCCCCAATCATTGGTACTTTTCTAAACATAGAACTTCAAATTAGCTTGTAAATAGAAAGTGGTATTTTATTTATTAATCAAATTTATTTTATTTTTGAAATTTAAATTAAAAAATAAATAAATTGAAAAAGAAAACTCCACATACATGTTTCTTTTTTTCTTTAAATAAAAAAAACACATTTTTCAATTTAAATTTTTTTAAAGAAAAAAAAAAACATTTTTAGAAAAAATTGGCCTACAAATTGGTCCTTCCATCTACTTCCAAAATCCATCCGGTGTTCCATGTTTCATGTTTAAAGAAAGTGGTGGGAAAAAATTGTAGGGTCCAAACCATCCTTCCTGAATTAGATGAAGAAGGCTCCTTGTGGCTCCAACTAGAAGCCATCATCAATGCACATGAACGTCGGTTGTGTGGAAGAACTATCGAGGAATTGTTGATCAAGTGGAAGGACACATCAATAGAGGATGTGACTTGGGAACCATCGACCATACTCCAACAGTTTCTGCATCTTCAACCTTGAGGACAAGGCCACTTTTGAAGGGGGAGGGCATGTTAGGATTTGCTCCTAACCCCTCCTCATGGGTCATTAGTTAGTATGTTATATTTTCTATGTAATAAAGGTTGACGTTAGTTAATAAGGAAAATTAAATATAGGAGAATAATTCATTGTAAGAAGACTTAATAGAAGCTTTCGCTTCTAGAATGATCATCCTCTAGAAGTTTCCTTACAAGATAGAAATAGTATAAATAAGAGTAGGAGGTATTAGATAACATGTATTGAGAATTATTGTAATAGAGTTGTGCTGCTTTGTTGGAGGTCTCCTCCTCAAAGAAGAAAGTGAACATTGTTTCCTATCAATTAGGTATTATTTTGGTGTTGAGGTTTCATCTATTGTGTTGTTCCATTGTTATTCTCCGCAATATTTATGTTTTGGCTATTATAATAGATTTGGTACCTTACACTCAATCATAAGCCAATAATACCCTCAAGAGGCCATGTGGTTTTTTGAGGAATATTTCTTGGCCTTATACGGTTAGAAGCTTCCTTTAGGGATTAACATTCATGTTTCCTCCCCTAACTATGTCCACAACCCCAATACCCATATCTAATGCTAAACAATGGTAGTGGAACCTATATACCTAATTAGAGGAAAAGGATATCCTCAATAGGTCATTTATGGTGGTTCAAAGTGTTATTCTCGACCTCAGAAGCCTATAATATTTCTTTAGGGCCTAACTCTTGGATTTTTTCCTTGAACCATATTTAGGTTTCAAATATTCATATTCAATGTTCAAAAACTCATAATGTTGACTATCCCCATTCAGAGACCAAGGATACCCTAGAAAGGTCATTTTTTGTGGGTCAAGATATCATTAATGACCTTAGATTCCTAGAAGCTTCCTTTATGACCTAAGGCTCAGGTTTCCTCTCTCAATCATACCCAAACACCCAACACCCATACCCAATGCTTAAAATACCATAACAATGCCCATGTCCCCACTTTAAGGCTAAATATCCCCTCGAGAGGTCATCTATGCTCATTTGAGGTGTCATTTGTGACCCTTGATCTGTAGAAGTTTTCTAAGACCTCAAGAAGTTAAGTGTGGTGGTTGTAGGTGTCATGTTTGGCCCTAGTTACAAGCTTTGTACATTAGCTAAGGCTTGGGTTTCCCCCCTAGACCATAGCAAGACACTTCACTTTTATTGGTCTTGTTCATGGAACTTGAGCCTGAGAAGCTATGTTTAGGTTTGAAGGTTATTGTGTCCCTTCATTGACCAATGTCAAGGGCCTTAGGATGTTGTTTCCCTAACATGACTATGGTCAAGGCATCCATACCCAACTATGTTGCGTGAAACATCTTAATGGCACACATATCCAACTACAAGGGAAAATAACCCTTAATGAGGGTTCATATCATTATTTCTATGGTTTATTCATGACCCTTAAGCTCAAGAAGTTTCAAGAAGGATAGAACATATTCTTGTTATACCTCTAGACACGTTATTTGTGCACAAGTATGCTTAGTCACAATAGTGTAGGTATGCTCCAGACTGGGATTAACAACTTTAACATGCACACACATATAGAGTCGACTATGCAGATTCCAAATATATAATTTTAAAAAATAAATGATATTGTTTATTCATATTTTATTAATATCCATAGTATAAATTTTTATTGTACATGGCCTTGTAATTTTAAGGATATAGTGACTTTCATAATTAAAAAAAAATGTATTTAATTTATATTATAAATTTAAAAAAAATAGCCATGCACAAAACAAGGTATTTTCTATAATTCTACAAAAAAAAATTAAGGAAATTCTATCATTTAAGTACTCAACACGAGCATTAATGGGAACATGTGCATTATATTTTGCATGAAAAATAACATACCATTTTTAGAGAAACTCAAATTTTATAGTCATACACAAATTCTAAAAGCTAATTCAATTTCCTACATTTAAGCTTTTTACACCATATTCAAATACATTGTAAAAGTATGTAGAATCATCGCTCAAATTTAATAATAGATTGTTGTTTTCCATGTTTACATTTCCATTAACCCTTTATGAATTTTTTTATGTTTACATGTCTTGGAGATGACCATTAATATACTAAATTAATTATTACATTTATGTAATAATATTTAATAATAATGTATTAATTTAATACATTAATTTATTATATTAATGTATATAAATTAATGATCTATTAAAATTTTAATGTAATGTATTACATTAATGTAATACAACAATAATGAATAAATTAAAGTATTAATTTACATTAATGTGTAATGTAAGATATTAATTGATTGAAATATTAATAATATAATATAATTAATTAATTAATACATAAATATATTATTAATTAATGAATTGCTAAATTATTAATATACTAACTGAGTAAAACAAAAACATTGATACTATATATATTATTAATACATTGATACTATATATAATTAATTGATTTATATTATTAATACATTATATATATCATTACATTAAAGTAATGCATTAATGCATATTAAAATATTAATACATTTATTAAAAATAATTATGGTTGACTACTGTAGATCATGATCAGAATTTCTAATGATCATGATATTAATAAAGTAGTAATCCATTATTACATAAATGTAATGTATAAATTAAATTATTAATTAACATTAATATATAATTTATGAACTAATTATTATATTCATACAATATTAATTAATACCATACTAATATATTAATATAAACTAATAAAATAATACATCATTAGAATAATAACACAAAAATACTTGTAATATATTAAATGGATTAATCAATACATTAATAAATTATTAATACTTTAAAACATCAATAAAATATTAATTAGATTATAACATAGTACATTAATAATACATCAATAAACTAGTTATACATTAAGCTTAATTATGTTAGTAATACATTATTAAATTAATATATTAATATAATAAAATAATATATTAATACATTAATAGTATTATTTTTAATACATTAATAATATTAATAAATTAATATTATTAATACATTAATTATATTAATACATTAATACTAATGATAACTTTTTACATAAATGTAATGTATTAATTAATTGAAATATTAATAATGTAATGTATTAAATAATTAACACATTTATATAATATTAATTAAGACAATGCTAAAGTATTAATATACTAATAAAGTAATAAAGTAAAAATACATTAAGGATACATTATTGCATTAATATATAATGTAAAAATTAAAGTATTAAAACATTAATGTATAATGTAACATGTTAAATTACTAACACATTAATATAATTATTCATAATGACCTTAGTTCACTATGGTTGACCATGATCATGATTTCTTATGATTGTGCATGATCATGGTTTATTATGGTTAGGTAGACCTTAGTTGACTTTGGTAAGGAAAGGTTGACTATGATTGATTGTGGTTATCCTTCACCATGGTTGAATGTGGTTGACCATGGCCATGGTTAACTATGGTTGACTAGGGTTTATTATGGTCAACCATACCCATGGTTGAAATTTGTTTACCATGCAGATTTGATTATGGTGGGCCATGTTGTTTATGTTTAACCATTGACCTTAATGAGGTTAGCAATACGTTATTAAATTATTACTACATCAATAATACATTATTGCATTAACATAATGTAAAAAATAAACTATTAATACATTAATGTATAATGTAACATTTCAAATTATTAACTCATTTATACAATAATTGGCAATGATTTGGGTTCACTATGGTTGACCATGACCATGGTTGACAATGGGTGACCACGATTTATTATGGTTGATCATACCCATAGTTGACCTTCATTTACCATGTGGATCTGATTATGGTGGGGCATGTTGATTATGTTTAACCATAGTTTACTATGGAACTATTGCATTGCAATGTTGATCATGTTTTGTTCGTCAAATTGTGACATTAGATTTTGTTCGTCCCATTGTGACATCAACTTTTGTCCCTCACATTGTGACATCAACTTTTCTTCGTCACATGATATCGTAATATTATGGTCATCAAGTTACAACGAAGGATTTTTTTTGGTCACATTATCGCATTGGAATAAGTTTGTCACAATCCAATAGTGGGCTATGTTCATCACATTGTGATGTTGGGAAATGTTCGTCTCAGTGCAATGTTGGTCTATGTTTGTCACATTGCCACATTCAGTTGTATATATCACATTTCGACAATGGGTTTTGTTCATCTCATTTTGATGTTTTGAAATATCTATCACAATGCGACGTCAGGATACGGGCGTCATATTCGAGCATGAGGTTATGTTCGTCACATTGCGACATTACTATGGTTGGTAGATTGCAACGTTATTATGTTCGACACATTACGACGTTTGGAAATGTTTGGCACATTGTGACCTCAGGATATCTGTGTGACATTGCGATGAAAAGGAGATAAACAACACATTGCTACATCTGGAAATGTATGTCATAATGCGACATTAGGATATGTGCATCACATTGAAACATATAAATGTATAATGTAATGTATTAATTAATTGATACATTAATAATGTAATGTATTCATTCATTAATACATTTATACAATATGGTGCTAAAGTATTAATACACAAATAAAGTAATACATTAATAATACATTGTTAGAGAAACAATACAAAAAAATACATTTTAAACATTTAATACATTTAACATATTAAATTCATTAATAAATACATTGTTAACCTATTAATATTTGAAAAAAATGATAAAGTATTAATACATTAATGTATAATGTAACGTACTAATTAATTGATACATTAACAATGTAATGTCTGAATTAATTAACACATTTATACAATGTTAATTAATACAATGCTAGATTGTTAATACACTAATAAAGTAATATGTTAATAATACATTATTAGAGTACTAATAGAAAAAAATATATTTTATACATTAATTAAAAAATTACTAATGTATTTATACATTAAAACATTATTCAATTATTAATACACTCATAAAGTAATACATTGATAAAGTGGTAATACATTATTAAAGTATTAATACATTAATAATACATTATTACATTAATCAAATGTAAAATTAAAATATGAATACTTTAATGTATAATGTAAGATGTTAAATTATTAATACAATAATACATCACTTGACAATGAGCATGGTTCACTCTGATTGACCATGACCATGGTTTCTTACGGTTGACCATGACCATGGTTAACTTTGGTAGAGCTTGGTTGACATTGGGAAGGAAAGGTTGATTATGATTGATCATGGTTGTCCTTCACCATGGTTGATTGTGGTTAACCATCACCATGGTTGACTATGGTTGACCAAGGTTTATTATGGCTAACCATGCCCACGACATTCCTTCATTGACCATGTGGATTTGATTATGGTGGAGCATGTTGATTATGTCTAACCATAGTTTACTATGACACTATTGCATTGTAATGTTGATCATGTTTTGTTTGTCTCATTGCGACATTAGATTTTTTTCATCACATTGTGACATCAACTTTTGTTTGTCACATGAGATCATAAGGTTATGGTCATAAAATT
>CBVK0101593055.1:0-14358 GCA_900067695.1 Picea abies
CTCTCTCTCTCTCTCTCTCTCTCTCTCTCTCTCTCTCTCTCAATTATAGGACCTCAAACAATCTCATCTTAGATGAAAAATTCTCTCAACTATCATAGGCATATGTCTACAAGTATTTCAGACAATCAAGGTCAAAAGGAGGATGGAACGATGGGTTAGAGGAAAGAACAAAGTAAAAATCTAGAGCATTGATAAGAATGAATAATGTAGCCTATGGAAAAGGAATAGTGTGTTGGGAAATTAATAATTGAGAAATTCTAATATATGTATACATATCTATAAAAATATGCTTCAAACAGTTAACATATTGACACACTCAAAAACCATGGAGGTACCCTTTGCATATCATTCAAATTCACAAAAGGATGATAAGAAATGGTCATTCATTCAGAGGAAATCACTTCTATATTAGGATTAAACACCATGCAGTAACTCTCAACACAAGGAATAATCATTTGTCTGATATTTTATAAATTAGATCTGATATAGGAAAAGAAAAAAAAAAGGAAGAGATTCTCTACAAAAACACATATAAAATAAAATTAAGAATTACAGACTGAAACTTAAATGTAGGGGATAAATCTCTTCTTGTTTGTTTCATTTATCAACTGACTATGCTCAATATTGTTGTGGTCGAACATATTTGGTAAAAATAAACTCTTTACATCCACAAAGTGACGATCTTGACAATGTGTGCATGCATTCTCTTTTATTCCTCTCCCTCATGACCTAAAATAGTTCTTGAAACCACTTCCATCTTCTTGAAACCATTTCCAACTTATTGATTCTTGGATGGCTTCTCCCCTAGTTAAACTTAATTACTTTTACCTATATGAATTATGCAGTGATGAGATCATGGGGCTATTGGAAACCTACATGAAAAAATATCTATCACTCCCTGATCATTAGAAATCTCTGTAATCATTTTCCTTTTGGCTAGAAGATCGAAATATCAACTTTATAGATCATGCGACTCAATATCCATCGGATTGGTTTCGACGAGTAATCTCAATTGTCTATTGGGGAAGCACCTATTAGAGATATCGAGATTTTAAAAACTGTAAAACAAAAAAACCATTGGATCAACCTGATTGGATCTGGACGATTGATCCGATTTGTAATTATAAGATGAGATCTAGGTCATTGATCGGGGTGTTGGAGATGGACTGGGAGTCGTCGATCGAGCTCAACCATGGGAAAAATTGTAGATAAGGAAAATATATCATGCTAACATCACCATGGACATGTGTCATATTTTCACTGACCCTTGATGGCTCTGAGGTGCCAGACATGTGAGACACGTGTCACCTAGTTTCGAGACATTTACCTATGAATCCAGTGGGTTCCACATGTTCGCATGATAGCTACAAATTGGCTCTTATAGTTCTTCATTGGAGGGATGACGTAACACATTGCCGAGGCTTTGATACCTAGGAGCATATATGGACTGTTGATCATTCACACTTGAAAAATGTCTGAGAGCATATTAGGACCACCCATCGTAGGTTCCCCATCAGAGTGGTCGAGGTATGATCTTCCAACATGATGTTGATGAGGGAACTCTGATGGAAAACCTCAAATGTTGATATGGATATTTGAGAGGGATTCCAAATATGCATAAGAGTCATAAATATGGATCAACCAAGAACCCAAAATTTAGCGAAGACAAAATTAATACTATGCTCACATCACCCAATAAAAGTGGTGCCTTCTCAATGGTTCGTGTTGGCACCGATGTGACAAAAATGTGTGACATGTGTCACCATCATTTGATATTTCCTCTTGTGTATTTGGTAGGTACCACCTGTCCACATGGAAACTTCTGATTGGCTTTGACAGTGCTCTACAAATAGGCTGACATGACACCTAAAAAAGAGGATTTGATACATGGGAGAAGGTCTAGGTTGTTGATTTTCCCCACTTTGAAAAAGTTTCGAGAGAAGATCTAGACCGTCCATCGGAGATGCACATCAAAGTGGTCAGGTTCTGGACTTCAAACATGGATCCAACAAGGAAAATTCAATATTAAATCTCAACTTTTGATATGACATTTTGTAGAGAGGTCCGATGACGCACGGGAATCGTCGATCTCGCTCAACCAAGAACCCAAAAATGGATAAGGCAAATATTTCCAGGTTGACATCACCATGGATGCATGGAACCTTTCTATTCTTCCTCATTGGCATTGATGTGGCAGGGAGACATTATACACACCACCCAGATTGTATATGCTTTGGTGCATCTTTGGTGGGTTCCACCTATCCATGTGGCATCTTTTGATGGTTCTCATATGTTCCCTACTGGAAATGACTTTGTGAATATGTCATTGGGGACATGCATCCATTTGTCATTACATTACACAGGAGAGAAACCGTGATGTATCCCATAATGTTGATCTCGCTCTCCTTTACCAAATCTAGACCATCCTTCGTAGGTGCACCCATTAGATATATCCAGAGTCAAGACCCATCAGGACCTTCGATGAAGTGAATCTAGCGACCATCGATCTAGAGCTATAGATAAGATCAGATCTAGACCATCAATTGAAGGAACAAAATATCAAATGAGAGTCATTGATCTCATCACTGTTGAAATAAAAAATTGACTAAGGAATGAACATTATCAAGTTGATGCCAGATTAGACAAGTGGTGGCTTTCTATTGGCCAACAATGACAATGACATGGCAGGCCAACGTGTCACCTATTGATCCAAATTTTATGAGAAAAATTAAATGAATACAGATTATTATCAAAATATTATTAACACAAAATAACATATATACATTAAAATTGGTTTCTATTCAATAAGGAAATAAGCTAAATTTGTAAAATAATACATTGAATGGCCTCCACTAATAATACATAAACACATTCTCATTGGGTACCTCCATAGGTACCCCATCTTACCTCCCTAGGTATACTACATATTATAGGTCAAGTATCTTGACCTTACAATTTTCCATTAGTCCTCTAGTCATGAGGAGTTATGTGTGTTTGTATATGTGTGTGTGTGTGTTGTTGTTCCTGAGTCTGTACTTAAGGCTTAAAAGTACAGTGTCAAGGCATCTGAAAGTGGGCAATAGGTGTAGAAGAGGGAAGCGTAAACCTTTTGGTAAAGAAAACTAGGGAAGATTTCTACGTTGGTGTTGTCTAGCTTCCAACTGTTCCTGGATAGTTATGTCTCGTTCAATGGCTGTCCATGATTGTTCAAGTTTGGCCCGGTTAGTTTCCGTTTTAAGAATGGTGTCGAAGAGGTTTAAGGCAATGTGTGTTTGATTCGATAGTCCGAGTTCAACATTAGGTTGAGTTGGTACAGGAACTGTCATGGGGGAACAGTAAAGGTAGGAAAGATTTTAAAAGAGATTAAGTGTTGTCTTAGTTTGTTCGTATAAAAGAGAACTTACGATTGTAGAAATAAAAAATGGATGCAAATCTAAGGCTCATTCCCGTAACTGTATTATATTTTAATAAATGGTGTGAAGTGGGAGAAAAACATTTAGCTGTATATAACGCAAGGCTCCTGTCAAAGGGAAATATCACATATAAACAGAAGAGGAAATAACCAACGTAGCATAGAATATATGTAGAATTCTGAAAATGCAGATTGGTCTTACACCTATTGATAGCTACTGCAGAGGAAAGACAATAAACAATTACAGAAAACCAAAATTCATTCGCTATAGTAGTGGTCGTACTAAAGTATAACGAAGCACATCAGTTAAGAATATGAAATAAAATGGAAAAATTGAGATACAAGGAAGCAAACTTGCAATACAGTAGTGATGGAATTGAGAATCTCCAGATCTGCTTGTATTAACTCTCAATGTAAAAAATCTATTACAAACGACTCCAAAAGGTCTAGCCCTCTTTATTTATTTCTGGGATATATTTATACAATTTTTACAAAGTAGGTAGAATCTCAATAGTCACAAAACTTCGGTTATGGCAGAGAAGAGAGAAATCGCTCCATTTCTCCTACTCTGTCTTCACTTGGTGCTAGGTGTTTTTCGTTGTGTGAGCCCGGTACAGGCGATACATCTTTCCACAAGATGAGATATTAGTCGTGATGGTTCGGCTTGACAACTGGCTTTGAAGAAGTAGCATTCACGGGCTAACTGTTGTAGCCTGTCATCCATCTGTCCATCGATGATGTCGATGGCACATAGTTGCATGCTGGGTTTGATCATGCACTTATCAACTTGGACTATGTCCACTACAGTCATCTGAGAGATATCGGTCGAATCTCTCTCTTACTTTTCCTTCAGATCAATTAAGATCTGTTCCACATTCATCTGCATCAATGTCTCTGCATTGCCTCCACTGTCAATGCCCAGTAGCTCGCCATCTATAGAATTGAAAGCCTCCTCCAAGGAATTGGTTATCTTTTGGGCTTGTTGCTTTCCTTCGGCGATGTTATGCTCCCATTCCTTTAACAAAATATTTCCTTAGGTTTGTTATGAGATGGTGAGCCTAGGAGAACCTACCAAAACTCTGTTATTCATGGCTATCACTGCCTCCTGGAAGGAAACCCAAGCCACTCCGACATCCCTTTCTCTGGCAGATAGGTTTTCGGAAACCTGATTTACCAACAGACAATTTTCCTGGATCACTCCCACCTTGGCGAGCAAGTTATGCTGTGCTGAAAAGATCCTGCTCTGAATATCGATCGCTTGGGATCTAAACATCCCGATGTCTATCATTCTATTCTTGGCACTCTCTACCCAAGCCTGCAACTGTTCAATCAAATTTCTCTGCTGGCTCGCCTGCATCTAACCATCCCAGACCACCAACTATGCTTGCTCAAGCTTAGTTCTGAGCACCTCTATTTCCTTTTTATCGGCCAATCTAGCCTGCTCTATTTCCACGCTCACCTGACCTTTAGCATTCTCCTTGGTTGAGGCCAATCTGGCTTCAAGAGTCCTGATTAGGTGATTTTTTCTTTTAAGTTGGTTCTTCAAAAGTCCAACCGAGAATTGATTCGCCGAGGCATACACTCCTAGCATCCCTGTGATTTCAGTGGCAAATTGCTCATTCTTTTTATCTTTCCCATCGGTCATAAATTTATACTTTTTGGCAGTCAACTCTCCTTCCTAGTAGAATTCCCTTTTTACTACTTCCTTTCTCTTTTTATCAAAGAAAAACTCATTTAGAGGGAGTTCTTCTGCTCTTATGGGCCTCAACTCCTCATTGAATATCCATCCTTCTTCTATATTTCCCTGCGTCGACCGCAAAGGAGTGACAGATGTGATGGGTTCTCCGATCTGTTTCACCGATTTTCCTGGGGTATCAACCGGGTTCTGCTTCTGTGGTAGTTCTGGGGTCTTTATCTCGGTCTTTGGATTCTGTTTCTTGGGTGGGTCCAAAGACTTTTCCTCTACTTTTGGATTCTTTGTTTATTCCTCCTCATCCTGTTGTTTTCCCTGGTCAGAAGTTGCATCTTTAGAACCTTCAGCATCATTCTTTTTCATCCCCGAAATACCTAGACCGTCACCTCGCAATACAGTGGGGAGACAGCTACATCGGGGTTCCTGGAATTTTAGTACCTCGGCTCTATCCTCCGGTGCCAAGGATTGAATCCGGGCTAGAATTTCTTCATATGACCTCACTCCTCGGAAAATGTCATCCAAGAGTGAATTCTCATGTTCAAATCTTTTGAGCCCGCAATTAGCCAAATGATTGCTCACGACCCTCTGTGGATCGTGCTTCTTATATTCGATGGAGACCAAATTTAGGTCTTCCAGGGCTGTAGCCTCGGCTTTGGCATGGACGAAATCTAATAAAGAATAAGAATTCAAACGAATGGGAAACGATAGCCATACCTTCTTTGAGTACCCTTTGAGATCTTTACTTACACCGCCAATTACCGTCTGTCGGGCGACCTTGCGACAAGCAATCTTGTTAGGAATGAACAATGGCAGCGGTTAGGAATGAACAATGGCAGCGCATGTGGGGGAACAAAAGCCTCGAAAACTCTGAGGTATGAAAAATCTGCCTCCACGTACCAGTCCGCTATGTTGTTCAGATTTGTTGCTATGTTTTCCAATATACGAGGTGGAGGGTGACCAAAAATGGTGATATGCAGGGGCACCATCACCCAGTTAAAAATTTCATATGAAAAATTTTCTGCTTTTTTTTCCCATAGTTTTTCATGATATACATGTATGGGTTTGTCTTCGGCCAGAGTCCAACCCCAGTTCATCAATGGAAATGGTGTCATAGAACATATTGCATCCATGATGTATGCGGACATGAAGAACCATGACGCCTTCCCACTCTCCTTCTGATCCCGATACTCTGTGACCCGATTGGCCAAGCTATCCGAAAGCATCTTTGCCCAATTAAAAGAGCAACCTTCTATGACCCGAAACATTAGAGGCACCCACGCAAGGAAAAAATGTGATGTGTCCTCTCTCCCATATAACTGGCATGTCATCATGGCCACATATTTATATTGCGGTTCCAACGAAGCGATTGAATAAACACTATGGTCATTAGCTCTAAACTTCGCGGTGCATGAAATCCAATCCTTTATCATACCAGACATGGTTTTATCATACTGTGTGCACTCCTTCTCCTTGAATTCCTCTAGGAACTCAACGCCATATGTGTATTTGAACGTCATGGGTAGCTTATACATGGTTTGCAGATGCTCAAGCCTTAAAGTCCCTATGGTAACTCTCTACTCATTCATGATATTCTTGGTCGGTATGTCCACATGATCTAACGCCCATCAGACCATGTCATAATATGGAAGAAACCGTGGCCTAGCTGCTACTCTGTGCATTCTAGATTGGACGACTATTTTGTACTTGGTGTTTAGATCATATTTTTCGTTGTCATCGGAGTCATCAAAATAATCTACCAATTCTGATTGCAGAATGTCTAAAACAAATGACCAGTTAGGGACCGATTCGACACTTCGGGGTGAAGTATCGAAGACATTGTCTGAGCCTTGTCCTGCAACCTCAACATTCGCCTTCGCTGCTTTCCGTGGAGCCATGGCTTAAGCTTGCATCTTATCTCTTCTATGATAGAACTGCATATACATACAGAAGTTAGTTTACTCAGAAGTGATGAGCTCTGCGTGCTATGAAAATGCATTTGTTATAATGGAACACAACTCTTTCATATATTTGAAAACTTGGTACCTTTCAAAACAATCTTGTCAAATCATAATTAGAAATAAATTTATGTCGTAAAAATCCGATCTTACATTCATAGATTTACCCTATTTCTCCATTAATGTCATAAATTTTGGCGGTTTAAAAGTCAGTTGGCGTATGGAGAGAAAGGGCCCCCTCGTAAATTGTGCAGGCATCGAAACACGGGATAAGTCTTCATTTAGCTTAATTAATCCAAATTTCACCAATGTTAATCAATATCTCGCTACTCGTTATATTGGGGATTTTCCTTTAACATTTTGAGTCTCCAACTCCCGAGACTGCGAGGACCGATTTTGGTTTAAATAAAGGTAATCGAGATTTCGGGCTTGATTAATTTTATAATTATCACTTTCATCATATCACGACTCAGAGCTTCAAAGATAAGTTTCTCAGAGATTTATATGCCGAGTTGCGAAACTGCGAGATTGCGATAACAAGACTTAATTAAGGGGAAGATAATCTTGGATTAAGTGATTAATTAATCATGTTATAATTATCATCGTGACTTCAAGATTCCAGTTTTAGAAGCCATAACTTTCGAAAAATATAGTGCCGAGTGGCGAAATGCCGAGAACAACTTTAACCATGGTTAGATTTTTTGCCTTTGATCCTTGACAAGGGTTATCCAGAAAGGACCTCATGTTCTCAGCTCTCGGGGCTGTAAAAATAGAAATTTGGGTTTGGCGAACGCCGAGGCGCAAAACCCCGATGACGTCTAATCATGAGTTAAAAAAATTTACCCAGGTTACTGCCTTGAGTGAAAATTTGAAACGACTTCGTCGTTTCGTGACTCAGGACATGTGAATTTATGAGTTATAGTATCTGACCCGTGAGATCCCGAAGTAGAACAAAAAGAGGGAACATTCTTACGAAAGGTAGGACTTGTTTCGAGAGTAGAAAATCATCGTTTCTCATGGGGCAAAGCTTCAGAGGTCTCAATATCTTGGAGGAAAAAAGAAATCCATCTTTAGATTTCAAGCATCAAAATGAAAATTGTGATAGGCTAAAAAACAAGGGCGGCTCCAACATGTGTAATAATTATTTCTTATATATATGAGAATTTATATAAGCAACAATTATTATTGCCAAGGATTCTATCAATCCATACTAAATTCCTCTATCCACAAGGACTTTTACATAAAGGTCTTAGAAATTATATAAGTAGTCATCATAAATGCAAGAGAATTACTAACATAATAGACAATGTTACACTTAAATAACACAAATCATCTCATCCATTCTATGGACTCATGTAACTCTATAAAACAAAAAAATTACTTTTGCCATTTACTTTCAGGTCATACTATGAATTTCCATCAACATATTCCAGGATTTTTTTTTAAACTATGTCGAGGCACCCCAAGGTCCAAGATTCGAGATGAATCTTAAGGCCAAATTTGCAATAAAATAATTGTGCAATATTTGGGAAGTTTTTCCCCCTCTCTCTTTATCTCTTTCTCTTTTGAAATTATAGGACCTCAAACAGTCTTAGCTCAAATGAAAAATTCTCTCAACTATCATAGGCATATGTCTACAAGTATTTTAGACAATCAAGGTCAAAAGGAGAATGGAATGATGGGGTAGAGGAAAGAACAAAGTAAACATATAGAGCATTGCTATGAATGAATCATGTAGCCTATGGAAAAGGAATAGTGTGTTGGGAAATTAATAATTGAGAAGCTCTAATATATGTATACATATCTATAAAAACATGCTTCAAATAGTTAACATATTCATACAATCAAAAAACATGGAGGTACCCTCTACATATCATTCAAATTCACAAAAGGATGATAAGAAATAGTCATTCATTCAGAGGAAATCACTTCTATATCAGGATTAAACATCATGCAGTAACTCTCAACACAATGCATAATCATTTGTCTGATCTTTTATAAATTAGATCTAATATAGGAAAAGAAAAAAAAAGGAAGAGATGCTTTACAAAAACACATATACAATAAAACTAAGAATTATAGACTAAAAATTAAATGCAGGGGATAAATCTCTTGTTGTTTGTTGCATTTATCAACTAACTGTGCTCAAGATTGTTCTGGTCAAACATATTTGGTGACAAGAAACTCCTTAAATCCATAAAGTGTCAACCTTGAAAATGCATGCATGTGTTTTGTTTTATTCCTCTCCCTCATGACCTAAACTAGTTCTTGAAACCACTTCCATCTTCTTGAAACCGTTTCCAACTTATTGATTCTTGGATGGTTTCTCCCCTAGTTAAAATTAATTACTTTTGCCTATATGAATTCTACAGTGTTGAGACCATGGGGCTGTTGGAAACCTACAAGACAAAATATCTATCACTCCCTGCTCATTAGAAATCTCTATAATCATTTTCCTTTTGGCTAGAAGCTTGAAATATCAACTGCATAGATCATGCGACTCAATATCCATCGGATTGGTTTCAGCGAGTAATCTCAGTCATCTATCGAAGAAGCACCTATTAGAGCTATCGGGGTTTTAAGAAGCATAAAACAAAAAAACCATTGGATCAACCTAATTGGATTTGGACCATTGATCGGATTTATTATAATATGAGATCTAGGTCATTGATCGGGGTGTTGGAGATGGACTGGGGGCCGTCGATCGAGCTCGATCATGGGAAAATTTTTAGCTAAGGAAAATATATCATGTTGATGTCACCATGGACATGTGTCATATTTTCACTGACCCTTGATGGCTCTGAGGTGCCAGACATGTGGGACACGTGTCACCTAGTTTTGATACATTTACCTGTGCATCCAGTGGGTTCCACATGTTCACATGGAAGCTACGAATTGGATCTTATAGTTCTTCTTTGGAGGGATGATGTAACA
This sequence comes from Picea abies, assembly GCA_900067695.1. Lineage (NCBI taxonomy): Eukaryota > Viridiplantae > Streptophyta > Pinopsida > Pinales > Pinaceae > Picea > Picea abies. The sequence goes on from CBVK0101593055.1 coordinate 9,995, forward strand.
CATTGCCGAGGATTTGATGCCTAGGAGAATATATGGATCATTGATCATTCACACTTGAAAAATGTCTAAGAGCATATCAGGACCATCCATCGTAGGGGCTCCATCAAAGTGGTCAGGGTATGATCTTCCAACATGATGTCGACGAGGGAACTCTAATGGAAAACCTCAACCATTGATATGGATATTTGAGAGGGATTCCAAATATGCACAAGAGTCATAAATATGAATCAACCAAGAAACCAAAAATCAACTAAGACAAAAATAATATTACGCTCACAATCACCCAATAAAAGTGGTGCCTTTTCAATGGTTCGTGTTGGCACTGATGTGGAAAAAATGTGTGACATGTGTCACCATCTTTTGATATTTCCTCTTGTGTATTTGGAAGGTTCCACCTATCCACATGGAAAATTCGGACTGGCTTTGAGAGTGCTCTACTGAGATGCTGACGTGACACCTAAAAAAGAGGATTTGATACATGGGAGTAGATCTAGGCTATTGATTTTCCCCACTTTGAATCAGGTCCGAGAGAAGATATGGACCATCTATCGGAGACACACATTAGATTGGTCAGGTTCTAGACTTAAAACATGGCTCCAACAAGGTAAATTAAATATTAAATATCAACTTTTGATATGACGTTATGTAGAGAGGTTTGATGACGCACGAGAATCGTCAATCTGGCTCAACCAAGAACCCAAAAATGGATAAGGAAAATATTGTCAGGTTGATGTCACCATGGATGCATGGAACATTGCTATTGTTCCTCATTGGCATTGATGTGGTAGGGAGACATGATATATGTCACCCAAATTTGATATGATTTGGTGCATCTTTGGTGGGTTCCACCTGTCCATGTGGCATCTTTTGATTGTTCTCACATGTTCCCTACTAGAAATGACTTTGTGCATATGTCATCAAGGAAATGCATGCATTCATAATTATGTTACACAGGAGAGAAACCATGATGTATCCCAAAATGTTGATCTCACTCTCCTTTACCAAATCTAGACCATCCTTCAGAGGTGCACCCATTAGAGATATCCAGAGTCAAGACCCATGAGGAACATCGATGAAGTGACTCTGGCAACTGTCGATCTAGAGCTACATATAAGATCAAGAATGGACCATCAATCAAAGGAACAAAATATAAAATGATAGTCAGTGATCTCATCATGGTTGAAATAAAAAATTGACTAAGAATTGAACATTATCACATTGATGCCAGCTTAGACAAGTGGTGGCTTTCTATTGGCCAATAATGTCAATGACATGGCAGGCCAACATGTCACCTATTGATCCAAATTTTATGAGCAAAATGAAATGAATACAGATTATTATCAAAATATTATTAACATAGAATAACATATATATAGTAAAATTGGTTTCTATTCAATAAGGAAATAAGCTAAAACTGTAAAATGCAGTGGAAAACAAGCTTTCTAGAATGGTGGCAGCTTATCTCTGAGAAGAGATGTGACGGATGAACTCATTCACAAGAATATTATTACAATGAGGCTGTAAATGCCTTTTTACAATAAAAAGGAATTTTGAAAGCCCTAGAGATCCAAAAACCTAACCCTAGGAGATGAAGTGCCAAAATTCATGTGGACCCCATTTGGGTAAGTTAGTACATCAACTTCACGAGGTCGTAACTTTTGCATATGATCTTTGTTTTAGGTGCACGATAGCCTATTGGAAAGGTATATCCAAGGAATACACATGTTTCTGTCAGAATCTAACTCCATGTACAATATAACTTTGGTGAGTCCCGAAAACGTTGTTTAGGGACTCAAAACGGCCCCAGAAGTCAGGGACCTGAAAACTAGGAAAAACTGCCAAACTAAGCAAGTTGGAATAGGTGGGAGGTTGCTGACATCCATATGGATCAATCCTCCCCCCTTAGGAAGCAATGGTATCCATTGCATTGATTTCCCCATTAGATGAGGAAATTTCTGTTGAATTTGGCCCCAAGTGAGCCACTTGCCTTGGTGCAGGAGCTTCCCTTCTTTGACAACGTGATAAAGTTGGATCCTTTGCTAGAGAGTGTCGTTGATCTATTTTTCGACAATATGTTCCCTGGATTCTTGTTGTATGCACTCGAGGTTGATCTCTCTTGGTGTCAACTGTTATGCTACTTCTGAGGTTTCCAATAATGGTGGAAAATAAAGTCGAAGGAGATCCATGTTAAACACTGGGTGTAGGCCAATGAAAGGAGGAATGTTGAGCTCAAAATCATTATCACCCACAGCCATGTTGATGGATTATGACCCATAATAAAGTAGGTGAATATCTCGATGGGGTCCTGTAAAGAGTTCTTTTTGCAAGTGCAACCAAACTTTGTTGGCCACCTGAAACTTATGTGGCACCTAGTGTTGATCATGGCGCTTCTTGTAATTGTCATTGAACTTCTGTAAGATATATTGAACCTATTGGTGGATGTGTTGGATCCTCTCAATGAAACGGGTTTCTTTTTCAGCTTCAGTTGGATCAGGAGATGAGTCGATCGAGGTGACCGCAAGGGGTAGTGCAACATCTATGAGACCCAATAGTTGGAATCCCAGCCCTACCTTAAAGGGGTTGTGGTCACTTGAGATATGCATGGATTGGTTATAGCTATGCTGGACATAGGGAAGAATCCCATCCCATCTGCAAGGGTTCTTGGAATTATACATTTGTAGGATATGCATGATCATTAGATTTACGACCTCAGTTTGGCCATCTTTCTGGGGGTGGAAGGTCGTGGACTTAGTGATATTGGTGTCCAACAGTGACCAGGGGCTTGCCTAGAATGTGCTAAGAAATAGATTGTCCTGATCTAAGACAATGGTTTGTGGGATTCCTACATGTTTCCAGACTCATTCAAAGAAGATCTTGGCAGTGGCCTCTACTATGATTCTCTTCTTGTAGGTGGCCAGAATCACCATATTAGAAAAGTGATCAACAATAAATAAATAAAAAATAGTCATTTCCCATATTGGTGGATGGGAGGCCCGACATGTATTCCATTGAGATGGATTCCCATGGAATGTCAGGAGTAGGTAGAGGGGTGTACAAAACCTGTTTCTTCATGGTCATTTTTGAAATAGCGCAGGTAGTGCAGGACCTGATATTCTTGCTGACCTCCTATCAAAGTTTTGGAAAATAGAAATGTTTCTGCAGCATTTCCATTGTCTTTTCGATGCCAAAGTGTATTGCCACCCAACTGTATTGGGATTCCTAGATCAAATTCACTCGCTCACTTGATGGAACACAGATATGGCCCAGACGACAAAGCATCCCATTTTGAAGATGGAAATTAGCGAAAACTATGTTTGTGCCCAACATTTGGTAGGTGGTGGTGAATTTCAGGTCTGTCTCATAGAGTTGGGGCCATCCAGAGGTCTCATGGATACAAGAGTCTAGCACCATGGTGAGTGCCATGACTGGCGATCTGTTGAGGAAATCAGTGATGCGATGGGTGCTTCATGTTTTATACTTGATGTTGAGGTGGAATTTTTGAAAGTATGTGGACCACTTCTGATGACAGTCATTCTACAATTTGCCTTGTGTCTACATGAACTGCAATGGCTTATGATTAGTGTGGATGACTGTCTCCTTCCCAAGAATGTAATGTCTCCACTGGCGACAGACTTGCACAATGGAGTACATTTCTTTGTCATAAGTAGGGTACTTATAGACAACATCCGATAGTGTCTAACTATGATAAGCCACAAGGTGGATGTGTTGAGTGATGTAACGACCCCTTCGTTACGTCTATGAATAGCGAAGTACAATAGGAAATTTTTTCCTTTTCCTGTTCTTTTTAACAAATAAGAATTTAACAGCATCACCTAATTCACTAAGGTGACACATGATCAAAATATAAACAACTCTACATATCATTGCGGAACGAGATTTCAAAATATAATGCCAAACAATCTCATGATATTATCACTAATAACAATGGTTTGCCGAATATAAAACGCTTTTTACCTTACCAAAAAAACATACCTTTATCTATGTAACCATCAAGGGTAAAAACTAATTGACAGAAGAGCAGCAACAGTCGATAATTTAAACTAAGAAACGTAATTGCAACACCTATGCTAATAATCGCCGGTTAGAAATATGACAACCGTTAGATTCCTTCACAACCAAGATTAGATAACAACATCTATCGAATGCATCCCATGCTACCCAATTAAAAACAACAATCAACTCGACCGACGACAGCATAATCAACATAATCAGTCCACGGAACCCGTAGCGAACCCCAAGTCGTGGGTCGAACCGGCTCTGATACCATATGTGAGTCTGGTCGGCAAGCTATCGTCAGCCTGCATCATCAACCATCATGTCAGGTCATGTCAACAACATATCAT
>CBVK0101593078.1:0-18557 GCA_900067695.1 Picea abies
GTGAGAATGTGTTGCATAGGGTTGCAGTTAGAAATCACCATAGTCTTGCGAGAGAGGATATAGTGCCGAAAACGTTGAACTGCTTGGATGGCTGCCAAGGCCAGTTTTTCGACATGTAAGTACTTGATTTTAGTAGGCATTAGACTTCGACTCAAGTAATAGATAACATGTTCGTCATGAGAATCATCCTCTTGGATGAGAACCATAGCAATGGTGTAATCCGAGGCTGCAAGGTAGAGGAAATAATTGCGACTGTAATCGAGGGGGAAGAGAAGTGGAGCACGTGTCAGGGACAGTTTCAAAGCTTCGAAGGCTGTGTTTGTGATGGAATCCCATACGAACTCAGACCCCTTTTTGAGGAGTCACGTAAATCCACGATTTATCTCGGCGTAGTTCGAGATGAAACGACGAAGAAAGTTTGCTTTCCCTTGCAAACTTTGTAACTGGCGAAGTGTAGAAGGAGGAGGGAGATTAAGAATCACCTTGACCTTTAAAGGATCTACCCTGATCCCTTGACGTGAAACAATAAAGTCTAGAAGTCAGCCGGATTCCACGCAGAAAACGCATTTGTGAGGATTTAAGCGTATATGGTAAAACCGACAGCGGATGAAAATGGCTCGAAGGTGGATTGGATGATCAACTCAGCGCATGGAATGAGTGGGTAAGTCGTCAAGATATGGTTTCACGATGTGCTTGATATCATGGAAGGCATAAGACATAGCACGCTGAAAAGTGGCGCCAGCGTTCTTGAGACCGAAAGGAAGTTTTCGATAGGCAAAAGTGCCCCAAGGACAAATGAAAGCGGTTTTGTGTTGATCCTCGGGAACAATATTGATTTGATTATATCCGGAGAAACCATCCATCAGAGAGAAGATTTTTCTTTCGGCGCAATCGTCGATAATCTGATCAACGAAGGGGGTAGGAAAGTTGTCTTTGGGACAAGCTTTGTTAATATCCCTATAATCGAGGCATACACGAATTGTGCCTTGTTTCTTGTCAATCGATACAAGATTGGAAACCTAGTCAGTGAGGGCCACCGGGTAAATAAAGTCGGCTTTGAGAAGTTTCTTGACTTCAATTTTAATAGCGGTCGCTTTATGTGGGTGAACTGGATGAAGGCGTTGTCGGATGGGTTTAGCGTCTAGGTATGTATTGATCTCATGTATCACAATTTCGGGGTCGATACCTGACATTTCTTCGTAGCTCCAGGCGAAGACATCACGAAATTATTTGAAAAGCGACTTATAGGTGACGATTTCATCAGGGGAACATGAAGCTCCGATATGCACATTTTCAACAATTCTAGGTTTGATAGATATGTCAAGGGGAATAGTGGGCGAGATATTGCTTAAGTTCCCTTCGGAAAACACATCGTGTGTGCACTTGGGAACAGTTGAAATGAAAACAACGGTCGATGGAGTCGAGATACGTTGGTAGCTCTTGATGGTGTGTTGTTCTAGGAACAGGATAGAACGGTGATGGCCATCATCCCAGGGGGTGTCTTCCATGACAGACATAATCATCTCATCCATGGGAAAAATGACGCGGAAAGGATCTGGAGATAAATCACCAAGAGAGGGGGTAGAGGGGGTCACTGATTGAATGGCCTGATAGGCAAATTCGACCGGACTCAAAGGCATTTCGTCACAGTAATGAAGATGATCGCCAGGGTCAGGTACCATCCATGGGTCATGAGACACAGGGGTTCTATGAATTGAGGTGGAGATCATGTTGATTGAAGCAACAGATGAGTGTGGAAAATCGAGTGGTGGAATGGAGAAGGTACCCATTAACGAAGAGTCTTTTAGAAGACCTACACCGACGTTCTCGTAAACCGGTGGGGTTTTGGTGATGAACGGTATGTTGCCAGTACGCGTATCCGAGTTAAAGAAGGCTAATTGATCGATGGTGATTACCTTTCCTTGATGTGGGAAATGAACAACATGAAAAATAGTCAACACAACTGTGTGCATGGAATCGATCTAGCTACAGCCAAGCAGAATATTGTAATCGAGAGGAGCTTCAAAGACTTCCACTTCGACTTGGACCATTTTGCCTTCTAGTGTGATCGAAAACGAAGGAAGGACACCATAGGGATTAAAACCAGATCCATTGAAGGCTTTGAGAGTGTTATGGGATTCAGTCAAAGAGGGAGAGCCGATGGCTTTCCAGCAAGTAACAGACATGACACACGTCGAGGCACCCTCGTCAATAACAGTTCTACAACTATTTTTGTCGGAGACAATCACTTGGATTTGGAATGCGAGTTGAGGGGGTAACCGTGGAATGTGATCTTCCAAGTCAAAAATTATTAAATTCATGTTTGTTGGGCCGATTCCACCGATAGCTTTCAACAGTGCCTTTCGTTGTGTAGGAAAACTTTGAAGGACTTCGAGGGCTGACATCGCAGAAGGTGCTTGGGCCAGATCTTCAACAATGTTGTAGTTCTGGGCAGCACGAGCATGAGGATTGAAAGTCGATTTCTGAACGATGCCCTTTGGAGGGGGTCAAAGAACTGTGTCAAGGCTTGGTCGTTTGAGATGAAGAGGACCGTTGGTAGGTGGAGTCGCGGGAGAGGGTTGTACCAATGAAGGAGGTAGATCATCAACCTTCTCTTTAGAGGGGGAATAATATTTGGCTCGAGTGGTGAGTGCAATGTCATTCTTCTTTGAATCGCTAGTACACATCAATACATAAGACGTAGTAGAAGGGGAAGGTTGGTCATTAATGACCAATTGGGTCTGTTGTTGAGATGGGAAGGGTTGGGACAAAACGGCCGAAGTGGGTGGTTTCGGGGCCCCTTGAAGGAACTTAGTGACCTCGGCGCGTCGTGGACAATCCTTCGTGTAGTGATCATCACCACAGATAAGACAAGGGTATCGAGGTTTGTGCTTATCCCTATCGTCAACAGGTGGAGTTTTTGTTCTCTATGCTTGAGAAGTATATTTTTCCTCCTTATTCTTACCCTTTCCCTTTCAGGATTTGTTTTTACCGGCTGGGGTAGATTGAACTGCATTTACCTCAGAATTCTTGCCGGTGGGAGGGGTAGGAGATGGAGCATTTTGAACATTAGAAGAAGCAGGTTTGGGGTTGGTGCTTGAGGCAGAATGTGGTCGGGCATGGAAAGTGCCAATCACACCGTTGGATGCATGAGAAGCATTTGGGGTAGTTGAAGTGGAGGAAGTGGAAGGACGAGGTGCATCGGGGAGTAAGTCATAAAGAGTACCCGTTTGTGAGTAAATGAGGTCCAGATATTGAGCACAACTTATGGCCTGTTCTTCTATGACAACTCCACCCATGGCGATGTCACGAGTGATGTCATTCACAAATGATTTTGTGAACCACTCTGCCAGCAACTGATCAGGAAGTTCAAGTTTGATGAGACGTCATCTCCGTCGCCACTCATGAATGTGATCGGATATATGAGTGGATTTAGTTTGTTTGAAAGAACTCAAAATCTTAGTCCCCATTTCATAACGGATCAGTAACTGGTAGTGGGTGAGGAAAGCCATAGCTAGGGTGTTGAAGTCGACGAAGAAACCTCGCGGTAATTCTATATACCACTTCATGGCAGAACCCTTGACAGTTATTTGAAAAAGACGTAAACAAATAGAGTCATCCATCAAGGAGTTGGATGAGCACCAGAGGTGAAAATTCATGGCGTGATTGTTCGGGTCCTCTCCCGCTTTGCCATTGAATTTAGGGATGTCCGATGGTAGCTTGGCTGGTATAGCAGGCCATTGGGGAGAGTGACGGTTTAGATCATTTAAAATCCTCGACAGGTCCGGGAGGTCCAAAGTGGCCAAGAAGGGTAACTGTCTATTCACATGCAGGTACTGGTGGCTTTGGGGAGGAAGTCTCGTCAACAAACCAGTGGGACCATAAGCAGTCTGCATATAATGCAAAGACCCAGGCAGATTCAGTGGTTGTTGTGGAGGAAAGTAGCTCATGGGATTGTATCCTTGAACAAGGACGTGAGTTTGAGCATTCGAGCCCCAAATAGGATTGGACGTACCTGGATATGGTTGGCCTATACTAGGGGGTATAACAGATGTAGCTGGAAGTTTTTGCCCCCCAGTCGATTGAGGATTATGTTGTATCAGATGGTTCCAATACTGGGCCAAGGATGGAGGTATGTTTTGTCCGTAGGGTGGGGTCAGTGGGGGTTGTCCTCCAATCGGGGGTTGTGTTCCAATTGGGGGTTGTGTTCCAATTGGGATTTTTGTTCCAATAGGAATTTTTCCTACAAGGGGGGGTTGAGTCAAACCTCCTTAGTGAAATTGTCCACCAACAGGAATCTGGTAATTTGGTGTGAATGATGGAATGGTGCCACTAGGATTGGTGCCACCGATAGAGAATGAAAAAGGTCTTCCAAAAGGGGGTTGAGGAAGTGTCGGAATGAAGTTGGGAGGAGAGTGCCCAGAAGAAGAGGGACCACCAGGAGTTCTAGATGGGGTTTGTGTAGGAGTGGGAATAGAATCATTCAACGGTATCCGGGTGGAAGCGTCGGGGTGACACTGGGCGAGAGCGATGTGCCAATGGGGGCTTGACTAGCTGTTGTAATCCTGGTGTGAATACTCATAGTATCTATGTAATGGACCATTTCTAAGGGGATGGTCAAGATGTGGTCAGATCGCGGAGCTTCTGTACCAAGAAAATAATAAGCAGTAGTAAAAGGTACTGCGTCTGGGTCAGAGGTTTCGAGGAACGCATGTGAGACAATGATTTCAACGCCTGACCCTGCACCAAAGAGATCCCATCTAAAAATGTCAGTAGACCAAAAAGGATCTTGGCCCTCAGGTCCTGGAAAGGGTCCAGTCGGTGATCTAGAAGACAACACAACTAAGTCTCTAGAAGAATTCACTTGCATAATACGTCTCTCAGAATCGGGGTGAAGTCGAAAGTCCTCTCAAGAATTGGTAATTCGGAACCGTTCTAGAGAGTCAGTTCTTTCCACTTGTGGAGTGGTGACGTCTTGGACTTCACTCTATTGAGGGGAACCCTCTGGTGAGATTGTAGGCAGGGGTTGAAAACCTTCTGTTTAAATTACTAAGACAACTGAGAGGGGGGGGGGGTGAATCAGTTGTTATCATGCTTAAACAATTTTAAGTCTATTAATACATTCTTAATCTTTCTTCAAGTGATCATCAACATTATATAGCATATGGAAAATAAAAGTAATGAGCATCAATCACACATAAGGTATACACAGAGACAGATTTTCACGAGGAAACCCATAAAGGGAGAAAACCTCTTCTTCTTCGAAATGATAGGGAGAAAACCTCTTCTTCTTCAAAATGATAGGCAGTCTTTCAAGTTCTATACATCATCTATAATTGAGCACCAACTCAATGTGAGGCTTCTACCTCTGTTTTACAAGCTGCAACTTAATTGAGAGCACCAACTCTCTGGTTTCTCTAGCACCCACTAGAAGGAAGCACCAACTCCCCTAATGTTCCAGCACCAACTGGATGGAAGCACCAACTCTTTGGTTTCTCTAGCACCCACTAGAAGGAAGCACCAACTCCCCTAATGTTCCGGCACCAACTGGATGGAAGCACCAACTTCCAGTTACACAAGCTCCAACTTGTATAACAAAGAACATGTGTTCTCCCTTGCACCACCCTGCCACCCTGGTTTCTCTGGCTGCAACCAAATGGAAGCTACAACTCCCTGTGTTCAAGCTCCCACTTGAACCTTTGAGGACAACAGTCCTCCCTATCACCTCCCAACCACCCTGGAATATAAATGAATAATTAAACAACCAACTACACAGATAAATCAATTCTTACCACTTATTCTCTGTTATGTAAATCTGGTCTTCTTCTAACTGTTCTGCAATTCTTCTCTGCCTTTGTCTATTCTACAATTCTGCTCTGCTTCAACTTGTTCTGTCATTTTTCTCTACTTCAAGTCTTTTCCTCATCTGTTACTCTTCTCTGAGTTTTATCTCACACTGCGCATCATGTGATTTTCCCTTTCTTACAATTTAATTCATTTTTCGTCTAGAACAACCAACCACGCACAATCTGTATCTTTTTATTTTATGCACCACACCCACAGCAGTTACACTTTGCATCTTCTTCTTAGGCAAAAGAAAACCATCTAAGCAACTGAAACGCCAACCGATCAAGAATCATGACTCAGTTTAGCTAACATATTTGTAACTGATCAATTAACTATGAGATGTAACAATATCCCTCCGATCATATTCAAACTCACTTGAACCGTTGGATTAACAATAAAGAATCTTATTCTTGTTTCGCCATTTCATAATTCATCATTTTGGGATCCCTGTGGTGAAGCTTAGCACCTCTAGCTTCTTCCTCCATCTTCAATCGATGTGCCCAATGGGTGTGACCATGTGCTTATGCATAAAGCACTTTCACGATTTCGCATTTCGGGAATCTGGAGATGAGGCATCTCAACTCTCCAAGTCGCAATCCCCGAAACTCCGAAATGGAGCTTATTTGAACTGACTCCTTCCCTTCTTGTGACCACCGGCACTGACCATAGGCTGTGCCAAAAAGGTGCTTCATATTTTGCGAGTTTCCACACCATTCTCTGTTGACTCCAAGTCAGCGAAATTCCAATCGCTTGCCACTTGTCCTATGAATCGACGGTTCAGATCTGATCTTGATTCAACAGCTCAAATCATATCGTAATTTCACATATCGTGATTTCAACGTTCTTGTGGTTATGTTTCTTGCCTCTCCATGTCACAATAGGCGAAGCTCTAAGATGGAGCTCAGATCAATGGTCCACGTTCTTGGTGATCTGACGGTCTTGATCTTTTCGTGATCTCGCATCTCGTTGTTCCTTAGATGGAGGTTCTCGTCACTCCAAGTCGCGATAGGAGAGACTTTGAGATGGAGCTAGATTAACGGTCCAGAACAAAACTCAATCTGATGGCTAAGATAGTTTCACGATTTCTTAGATGGAGGTTCTCCTCGCTCCAAGTCGCGATAGGTGAGACTCGGAGATGGAGCTGGATCAATGGTCCAGAACAAACCTCGATCTGACGGCTAAGATAGTTTCGCGATTTCACATATCATGAATTCAAGAGGTTACGGAACCCCATTCCTTTGACTTTCCAGTCAATGACATGATGATCTTTCACCACGTGTCCTGCCTGAAGATGGACGGTCCTCCTTCTTTCAGGATTTTGTGAGCCCGCTTCTCCTTGCACTTTAATGAACGTGCAGGTTCTCCATGATCCAACGATGATCGAAACTTATGCTCAGATCTAACGCCTGAGATTTGTCCTCCTCTTCTGCACGTTCTTCTTGTCTACAATCAGATCTGACGGTCCTCCTTCTTTTGGGAATTAAAATGGGATCCAACGATCAAAAATGTTGCTTCTCCTCCCGAGCTTACTTTTTTTGGCTTACTCTGATTTTTCCATCGATGATCTGCCAACAATCCTCTGCACTATCTCTTCTAAGCTTATTCGAATCTTCTCTGCAGTGTCTTCTCATAATGCCCATCTATTACATACTTTCTGTACTCATGCCATCTTCATTGTTGTACTTTCCATCAATGACAAGTAAACAAGCATGCGTTGTCTGTTAAATATTTGCCAACATTCTCCCCCTTTGGCATTGATGGCAACCACTGTAACTTTCCTGTAGCATCCTTGAAATCACCATCCTGAAATAAATTACCACACTTTCTCCCCCTTTGACATCAATGTCAAAGAAGAAACATGCTCCCCCTGAGCTGTTGCAGTACATACTCCCCCTGTCAACTAGAAGAATCTTAGAAATACACCAGATATGCAATAAGTATTCCCCCTGACCAGGTGAACAAATTAGACAAAAGAAATTATAACCCCCAACTTTTGACGAAGATATCCAAAAGGGGTTGTTGCTAATGGTTTTGTAAATATATCTGCAATTTGTTCTGTAGAAGGTATATAATTCAGTTGAACAATTTTGTTTGTAACTTGTTCTCTGAGAAAATGGTACTTTATTGGAATATGCTTAGTCTTGGAATGAAGAACAGGATTCTTGGAGACACTAATGGCACTAGTCTTATCACAGTGAATTGGAATGGGATCAGTGTAAGTTACCTTCAAATCTACAAGAGTTTGTATCATCCATAAAATTTGTGTGCAGCAAGTAGCAATAGCAATGTATTCTACCTTTGTAGTTGATAATGAAATGGATCCTTGCTTTTTACTAAGACATGCTACTAATGAGTCACCCAGAAAGAATGCTCCTCCACTGGTGCTTTTTCTCTCATCAACACAGTTTGCCCAGTCTGCATATGAATAAGCAGTTAACTGAAAATTCTGATTTATGGGATACCACAGACCATAAGTCATTGTTCCCTTCAAGTATTTGAATATCCTTGTGACAGCTACCAAATGAATTTGTTTAGGTGCTGACTGATAACGACCTACCATTCCAACAGCTTACATTATATCAGGTCGTGATGATGTGATGTACAGAAGACTTCCTATCATAGAGCGATATGACCTTTGATCAACATCAGGTGAGATATCATCTTTACTCAGCTTGCAACCAACCACCATAGGTGTACTAATAGGAGAGGAATCCTCCATATCAAATTTCTTTAACATCTCTTTCAAATATTTTTCTTGAGACATAAATATTCCTGCAGAACTTTGTTTTACTTGTAAGCCAAGAAAATATGATAGTTCTCCTATCATGGACATCTCAAACTATGTTTGCATAGAGTTAGAAAACCACTGGACAGATGATTCATTAGTACAACCAAAAATAATATCATCTACATAAACCAAAACAACTAGTAAATTGTCACCTTTAGACTTAATGTAGAGATTGTTGTCAACAGTACCTTTCTTGAACCCTTTGTCTTGTAAAAATTTGTCCAGTCTATAATACCAAGCTCGTGGTGCTTGTTTCAGTCCATATAAGGCCTTCTTCAGCTTGCTAACATGATTAGGATTATCTTTCAACGAGAATCCTTCAAGTTGCTCCATATATACTTCTTCTTCTAGATCTCCATTTAGAAATGTTGACTTAACATCCATCTGATAAACTTTAAAGTTCTTATGACATGAATAAGCAAGAAACATTTTGATGGCTTCCAATCTTGCCACTGGTGCAAAAGTTTCATCAAAGTCCTGACCTTCAACTTGTGCATATCCTTTATAGACCAATCTGGCTTTATTTCTAACAACTTTTCCTTTTTCATTCATTTTATTCTTGAACACCCATTTGGAACCTATTATGTTTTTATCTTCAGGTCTAGGGACAAGCTCCCAAGTATTGTTCTTCTCAATCTGATCTAGTTCTTAATTCATAGCTCTAATCCAATCATCATGCTTGTTGGCTTCATCAAAAATTTTAGGTTCAGTCATAGATAAAAACGCAACATGAGATTGTTTTGAGTCTTTAATCAATTTCCTTCTTGTCTGAACTCCTTTATTTATATCTCCAATTATCTAATTTTTAGGATGATTCTTTTTAACAATTCTAAGAGGTGATTTTGCTTCTTTCTACTGATTTGTGTCAGTTGGAGTATTCATGTCTTCATCTGATTCAGATTCTTATCTTTCTAACCCTTGGACCTGTTCATCTTCAACTTCAACTATATCTTATGTTCTTGGTTCAGCATTGCCTACATTCTTGACCAGGATTTCTTCATCAACTTTTATGTCTATACAATCAACTAGTTTATGCGGTCTCTTATTGTAGCATCTATACCCTTTACTATTTGTAGCATAACCCAAGAAGATACCTTCATCAGCCCTGTCATCATATTTACCAATATTTTCATCATTGTTCTTGATATAACATTTACTCCCGAAGACTTTAAAATGCTTGATTGAAGCAGGTCTTCTAAACCATAGTTCATAAGGAGTCTTGTCACTGTGTGGCCTGAGATGAGCTTTGTTAAGGATATGAACAACTGTATGAATTGCTTCCACCCAATATGTCTGAGGTATGTTCCTTTCATTCATCATTGATCTTGCCATTTGTTGTGCTGACCTATTCTGCCTCTCAACAACTCCATTTTGTTGTGGAGTCCTTGGAATTGTGTACTCTCTTTTGATCCCATGTTTATCACAGAACTATTTGAAGTTCCCTGAACTAAACTCTCCTCCTCTATCAGAGCTTACTGCCTTTAATCTTTTTCCTGTTTGATTCTCAGTCAAAGCCTTAAACACTTTGAATTTTTCAAATGCTTCAGATTTTTCTTTCAAAAAGGCAACCCAAGTTAGTCTAGAATAGTCATCAATAATCAACATAAAGTAATTTTCTTTTCCTGTACCTTCTTTCCTTGATGGTCCACATAGATCCATATGTACTAACTGGAGAGGTTTTTCTATTGAAGGAAAGTTTTTAGATTTGAACTGAGTGCGAGTAAGCTTTCCTATCTGACAGGGTTTACAAACAGAGTCATATGGCTTTGATATCTTCAGAAGATCTTTTACTGCCCCATTGTTTCTGAGTTTGATTATGTGATCAAAATTTAGGTGACCAAGTCTCCTATGCCACAACCAACTTTCATCATATTTGCTTAAGTGACATTCTTCTTTTTCTTCTTTTAATACATAGACATTGTTTTCTGTTCTTATACCTTTTGCAACTAGCTGTCCTAAATCCACAGATTTTATTCTACAGTCTTTAGAGGTAAAAACAACTTCACACCCTCGATCATAGAATTGACTGACACTAAGCAGATTATGTTTCAAACCTTCTACAAACAGCACATCTTGAGCTTTCCTTTTGCCATTACTCAAACTTACAATTCCTTTACCTTTTATCTTTCCTGATGCATCATTTCCAAAAGTTACATTCCCTGATTTGCTATCACTTAGAGTTAGATTACTTTTGTCTCCATTCATGTGTTTGGAGCATCCACTGTCAATATACCAGGGATTCTTTTTTATTTGGGTTGATAGCACTAGTCCACACTTGTCATATACTTTCTTCTTCCAAACTTTGACATTTTCAGTAGTGGGGATCAAATCTGACTTGTAATTCTTTAAGTGACAGTATGCAGCTTTATGTCCATAATTATGGTAGTTGTAACATTCTGGTTCACTGAATAATAGATCATAATGATTGTTATGCTTATAATTGTTGTTGTGTTTCACCTGTGTCCTTCTCCCAGTCATCACATGATTTATAGTATGTGATTGTTTGTTGCTTGGTTGTCTCAATCTTTGTTGTGGAAGATAGTTATTCATTGAATATCTTGATTATTCATATCTAAATCTTAAAGAGAAGTTTATAGCTTTGTGACCAAAATTAGAGCAGAAAAAACAATAACCATAGAAAAAATCTTTGTACCTTGAAAAAATCTGTCTTTTTTGAGGAGGTCGATTTCTTTCATGCCGATAATCTTTCTGATCTACAAATTCAGTTGTGGTGCTTTTTCTTTCATTCCTTCTTGGTGGCTAATTTTCCTTCTTTGTTTCTACAGAGTGACTGTTGTCAATGTTTGAGGATTTGACAAACTTGATAGGTTATGTATTACTTGGATGATCACTACTTGATCCTTCTTCATATCCCAATCCAGCTTTCAATTTTGAATTTCTTTATTGATTTAGAATGGAGGTTAATCCTTCTAAGGCTTTAATACTTGGTAGGTTTTGATGATACAATCCCTTAAACTTCTCCATTTCATTTCTTGTTTTTACTATATCTTCTTCTAAGGCTTCACAACTACCTTTCTTCTCTGACAATTGTTGTTTTAGTATGTCTTCTATTTTCTTTGCCTCTTCTAATTTCACTTTCAGTAGGGCAAAGTCTTCATCAAGCTGTTTACTGTCTTTCTCAAACTGTATCAGCAATTGTTTTTGCTTTCTGTTCTTAATTCTGAGTCTGTCAATTTCTTCCAGTGCACTGATTAGTTCTCCTTCCATATCAACCACAGCTTCTTCATCATTATCATCACTGCCTATTATTTTATTATCATAATCCTCTTTGGCCATAAGAATGAAGTCATTTTCCTTATCTTCACAGGAAGAGTCACTATCGGTGTCTTCTGAGGCATTGTCATTATTTGCAACCAAACTTTTCTTCTTATTATATTTCTTGTATTTGTACTTCTTTTCATCATCAAAGTTCTGCTCCTTTTTCTGATGGGGACACTTAGATGCAAAATGACCTATCTTACCACATTTAAATCATTTGAAGGGCAACTTCCCTTGATATTTTCCTGATCCTTTCTTTAACCTTCTCACAAATTTTGTCTCAATATCATCTAATTCTGAATCAGTATTCTTGTCTGCTTTAAAAGATGCTTCTCTAATACTGGATTTATCTTTGTTAATTCTCATTTCATATGAAGTTAGAGTTCCTAGGAGTTGATCAATGGACATAGTTTTAAGATCACTTAGTTCTTCTATTGCAGAGACTTTTGAATTAAATTTATCAAGCAGAGATCTTAAAATCTTCTGAACTAAAAATGGTTCTTCAATCTTCTCACCAAGACCCTTCATGGCATTTACAAGTTCTTCAACTCTTAAAAAATACTTGCTAATTATTTCATCTTCATTCATCTTTAGTTGTTCAAATTTCAATCTATATGTTTGAAGTTTGGCATCTTTTACTTTCTCATTTCCTTCATAACTACTAATAAGTTTATCCCACATTGCTTTTTTAATTTCAAGATGCATCACCTTTACAAACTCAGCTTCAGCAAGTCCATTCAAGATAGCATTCATTCCCTTAGCATTAAAACTAAACTCTAATTTATCGTCCTTGGAGGCTAGCACAACAGGCTTTGTATATCCAATCTCTACTACATCCCAAACATCAGCACCCAAGGCCATTAAGTATGTTCTCATTCTAATCTTCCATAAGGCAAAATTTGTTCCATCAAACAGAGGGGGCTTAGAGGTTGAAGTCCCTTTATGAATTGTCATGTTTAAGCTTACAGATCTACCTTTGAATAAAAGGAACCCGCTCTGATACCAATTGTTGAAATTACTAAGACAACTGAGAGGGGGGGGTGATTCGGTTGTTATTATGCTTAAACAATTTTAAGTCTATTAATACATTCTTAATCTTTCTTCAAGTGATCATCAACATTATACAGCATATGGACAATAAAAGTAATGAGAATCAGTCACACATAAGGTATACACAGAGACAGATTTTCACGAGGAAACCCATATAGGGAGAAAACCTATTCTTCTTCGAAATGATAGGCAGTCTTTTCAGTTCTGTACATCATCTATAATTGAGCACCAACTCAATGTGAGGCTGCTACCTCTGTTTTACAAGCTACAACTTATTTGAGATCACCAACTCTCTGGTTTCTCTAGAACCCACTAGAAGGAAGCACCAACTCCCCTAATGTTCCAGCACCAACTAGATGGAAGCACCAACTTCCAGTTACACAAGCTCCAACCTGTATAACAAAGAAAACTTGTTCTCCCTTGCACCACCTTGCCACCCTGATTTCTCTGGCTGCAACCAGATGGAAGCTACAACTCTTTGTGTTCAAGCTCCCACTTGAACCTCTGAGGACAATAGTCCTCCCTAACACCTCCCAACCACCCTAGAATATAAATGAATAATTAAACAATCAACTACACAGATAAATCGATTCTTACCACTTCTTCTCTGTTCTGTAAATCTAGTCTTCTTCTAACTGTTCTACAATTCTTCTCTTCCTTTGTATGTTCTGCAATTCTACTCTGCTTCAACTTGTTCTGTCATTCAGCTCTGCTTCAAATCTTTTCCTCATATGTTACTCTTCTCTGAGTTTTATCTCAAACTGCGCATATTTTCAGTCTCACACTGCGCATCCTGTGATTTTCCCTTTCTTACAGTTTAATTCATTTTTCGTCCAGAACAACCAACCACGCACAGTCTGTATATTTTTCTTTTATGCACCACACCCACAGCAGTTACACGTCACATCTTCTTCTTAGGAAAAATAAAATCGTCTAAGCAACTGAAACGCCAACCAATCAAGAATCGTGACTCAGTTTAGCTAACGTATTTGTAACTGATCAATTAACTATGAGATGTAACAGTATCCCTCCGATCATATTCAAACTCACTTGAACCGTTGGATTAAGAATAAAGAATATTGTGCTTGTTTCTCCATTTTGTAATTTGGCATTTCAGGATCCCTGTGGTGAAGCTTAGCACCTCTAGCTTCTTCCTCCATCTTCCATCGATGTGCCCAATGGTTGTGACCACGCGCTTATGCATAAAGCGCTTTTGCGATTTTGCATTTCGTGAATCTAGAGATGAGGCATCTCGACTCTCCAAGTCGCGATCCCCGAAACTCTGAAATGGAGCTTATCTAAACGAACTCCTTCCCTTCTCGTGACCACCGATGGTGACCATAGGCTGTGCCAAAAAGGCGCTTCATATTTCGCGAGTTTCCACACCATGCTCCGTTGACTCCAAGTCAGCGAAATTCCAATCACTTGCCACTTGTCCTATGATTCGACGGTTCAGATCTGATCTTGATTCAATAGCTCAGATCATATTGCGATTTCGCATATCGCGATTTCGACGTTCTTTTGGTTATGTTTCTTGCCTCTCCATGTCGTGATAGGCGAAGCTCTGAGATGGAGCTCAGATCAACAGTCCACGTTCTTGGTGATCCGACGGTCCTGATCTTTTCACAATCTCGCATCTCACTGTTCCTTATATGGAGGTTCTCGTCACTCCAAATCACGATAGGTGAGACTCCGAGATGGAGCTGGATCAATGGTCCAAAACAAACCTTGATCTGACGACTAAGATAGTTTCATGATTTCTTAGATGGAGGTTCTCGTCACTCCAAGTCGTGATAGGCGAGACTCCGAGATGGAGCTGGATCAACGATCCATAACAAACCTCGATCTAACGGCTAAGATAGTTTCACGATTTCGCATATCGCGAATTCAAGAGGTTAGGGAACCCCATTCCTTTGACTTTCCAGTCAGCGACATGATGATCTTTCACCACATGTCCTGCCTGAAGATGGACGGTCCTCCTTCTTTCGGGATTTTGTGAGCCCGCTTCTCCTTGCACTTTAATGAGCGTGCAGGTTCTCCCTGATCCAACGATGATCGAAACTTATGTTCAGATCTGATGCCTGAGATCTTTCCTCCTCTTCTGCGCATTCTTCTTTTCTACAATCAAATCTGACGGTCCTCCTTCTTTTGGGAATTAAAATGGGATCCAACGATCTGAAATGTTGCTTCTCCTCTCGAGCTTACTTTGTTCAGCTTACTCTGATTTTGCCATCGATGATCTGCAAACAATCCTCTGCACTATCTCTTCTGAGATTATTCGAATCTTCTCTATAGCATCTTCTCATAATGCCCATCTATTACATACTTTATGTACTCATTTCATCTTCATTGTTGTACTTTCCATCAATGACAAGAAAACAAGCATGCGTTGTCTGTTAAATATTTGCCAACACCTTCCAAATTTTCTGGAGGTAAGCCCTGCATTCTACATTAATGACGTGGAGGGTCTATTGTGAACGAGTTACAAACTCATGAAGAAAATACTGTGGTCAACTTGGGTAAACAAACAGCATGCACTAGTAAAAAATCCAAGAAACAACACCAAGCAAACAAGACCTTCTAATTATGAAGTCACTAGTTGGTGATGAAATCCAACTTCGCAACAACGAGACGAGAAGGGGTTGGGCTAGGGTGGAAAAGTTACGTTGACAACCTGCTTAACGGACTTACACCCTGGTGCAAGCTCCCACACATAATTGTGGGTATACCCTCCAAGGAGCCCGAGTGAGTTTGGCCAACGTCGATTCCAGGTACCGTGAAGACTTGCCCCTTCATAGTTCCCTTGTGTAAGACCCTAAGAAGATAGGCCACTAAGGTTACCATAGACAACAATAAAGCCTAGGGGGACAGTCGACAGTCTGATCCACATGCAAGGGCAGGGTATCTAGCCTGAAATCAACTCGAGAGGCTTCCACTCATCATTGTGGGTATACCTCCAAGTGACCCCCGTAATACGTGAAATCTCTACACCGATATCAATGAAGCAGGGTGAGTAACTCTGTCGATATCAATGCGACCTCGTGTTTGACCCTTGTGTGAGAAGGGATTCCCGAGACAAAATGTTGTAAATGGAATTTGACACTCCTTAACACAAGATTCTATTGTGTGTTTTGTGCTTTGGAGAGTGTATCTCTCTGCCTATTCCAAAGCGCTAGCCTAGCTAATTGTTGGTGTAATAGAGTCCTAGAAAAGAGTTACTAGTTAAATTTTAAAATCATGCAATATTATTTAAGGGTTGTTGTTACTCAAAGGAAACGGAGGTGAAACCGATGTTGTGTGAGACTCTGACCCAACAATGCATAGATAGGAATGAAATATATCAATTTTCGTTCGATGAATCCTATGTACGAGAGGGAAAGAGAAGTTTTCCGGAACAACCTTGAACTACGATACACAATCTTCTTTAAAATGCAATCTTCAACGAATCACATGATAATGACAATTCTCTATTCCTTCTCTTTCAACAATTTCAAGAATTGATTTTCAATATTTTCAAAATGAAAATGCTTTTAAAAAGAAAAATATTTTTTACTTTTCAAAAAGATCTACACCATGGTGGTGAAAGTAAGGAAAACCAATAACTAACTAACCAGCAATAAACAAAAACCCAAACCAATCTTTCAATGGAAACAAAAATGATAAGTAGACAAGATTAGCCTTTTCAATTGCATAAGAACAATGATCTTCCAAGTAATGAGCAAAAGAGAAAGACAAACAATCCCAACTTTTAAACCGATCACCGGCTTCTAACCAAACAAGTACCCAGATCCCAAGATCAGAGATTATATCCTTGCTAAGAAAAGTCAAGAGATGAGAGTTGAGAAAAAATAGACAAGAAGAGCCTTTGATTTTCGAAGACTGATCGTGCACAAAATCCGAAGTCAAGAAAACATCAGCCAGTGGTCCAAAAAGTTATTTTCAGACACCTATACTAATCTGGACATCTGAGCATGCAAAAACCTTAAATCCAAATATTTTAAAAGAGGGTTCGCAAGGCTATCAGTAATACACAGTGCGAGAATGGAGCATTCTCACAGGTTGGCTTCGAGCAGGGTGTGAGAACCTTACACTGGACTGAAAGGCAGCGTGCGAACTCAAGGTGTTCTCACAGGCCATTGTGGGGTTCAGTGTGAGAAGGCCTGAAACTAGGAAAAATTTTGGAAAAAGACAAAAAAATTGAAGGGACTTCTGGACCCAGAGAGTCTATCAGGGTGTCCTGAAGACTCAGAGATTGATAGAAATGAATAAAGGTAAGGCAAGAGAAAATGGCCAAGGAAAAACACCAAAAACCACTAAAACATGGGTCACTCTCCCCAGTGGAGTCGCCAATTTTGTTATCAGACTAATCGGTAGGTGCGAACACTAATAGATCTCCCTAGATCCACCTAGATCTAGAACAAAACAGGACAGGACATGACTCTTTCCCTAAGTTATGACCATTGAATTAGCTAGTAAGGAGGAACAAGGGACATACCTTTGTATCGCTTCCTAGGGTCTATGTTGCTCCTGCTTCGCTCCGATGCTCTCGTGAGGTCAAGACCAAGACAACACAAACCAACCAAAGTGAAGATAGAAAAATGTATTCAATCATCAACTTATGTGTATGATCAAAGAATTACACAATAAAGTAAGAATGACTTTATGGAAAAAGGACATGTCGTTGTATCATATTAATCGAAAGTAGAAGATACAACTTGATCGCCTTGATGTCACAAGCTTCCTTTCGGTGACTCTTGGTTCCAACACACACACTTGCTCTGTCCTCGTATCAAGAAGATCCAATTCCTCTTAATAGACTTACTAGAGTCTCCAAGCTTCTGTTCAAGCAGGGCTCTTCACACAATTCCTTCACCAATTATTCAATTAATCTTGCTTAACCTTTTCCATGAGAATCCTATCAATATATAGAAGAGGATGAGATGGTTACATGGATGAGAATGATCCCACCAAATCAGGGAAACCAGTAAAACGATAACCATTCGAATGCCAACCCATTTTCTATAAGATTCCCTTCTAGAACCCTCGAGACTTCATATTTTTTCCAAGATTGAGAACAAGTTCGCACCTTATGTATAGAGCATAGTGCGAGAAGTTTGCACCCTAGCTGAAGGTGGCCTGTGAGAATGGGTCATTCTCACACCCTAGGCTATAAGCAGCCTGCGAACTCACCTTGAAAATATGTTTTCTGGAAGGTGATAAATGCCACTTTTCTCACGAGAAAGTTCTTGTTGGGAGCCTAAGTACATCATTGTTAATACACCATCTAGATGACCAAAATCATGTGTAACAGTAAGCAATAGAATATTCGACATCAGTCACACATATGAAATATACAGAGACAGATATTTTATACAGAGACAGATATTTCTTGAGGAAACCCATAAAGGGTAAAAACCTCGTCTTCTTGGTATGATAAGTAATCTTTACATTCTGTATATTATCATACATATGAGCTCCAACTCATTGTGAGGCTACAACCTCTATTTTTCAAGCTGCAAATTGCTGAGAGCACCAACTCTTTGTTTTCTCTAGCACCTACTAGAAGGAAGCACCAACTCCCTGGTTTCTCTAG
>CBVK0101593079.1:0-10210 GCA_900067695.1 Picea abies
AACTCCCTGGTTTCTCTAGCACCCACTAGAAGGAAGCACCAACTCCCTAGGTGTTCCAGCACCAACTGGATGGAAGCACCAACTTCCAGTCACACAAGCACCAACCTGTATAACAGAGAACAAAAGTTCTCCCTTGCACCACCCTGCCACTATGGTTTCTCTGGCTGCAACCGGATGGAAGCTACAACTCCCTGTGTTCAAGCACCCACTTGAACCTCTGAGGAAAACAGTCCTCCCTAGCACCTCCCTACCACCCTGAAATATAAATCTTTGCTACTGAAACTTATTACAGTGATATAATGTTCATCAATGGCTTACCAGTCTCACCACTGTTCTGCTACTCTTCCCTACTCTGTCTGCCTCCCTGTCTTCATGCACACATCCTTTCACTTTCTGTTCTTCTGTCGTTTATGCTATGAGTGTCATGTCCATTCAATGCACCATTCCTCTTCTGTGCATTTCATATGTTGCACTCTGCCTCATTCTACACACCTTAATCATGCTCAATAGAAACCACCTACCTCTCTTCTTTGTTCTGCATTCTTATAGTCTCTCTGCACCTTATGCATCCACTATGCGCAATGCTTCTGCATGCTCTTCACAGTGAGTGCTCTGCCTGATCATCATTGTGACTCTTCAGCTTCTCTAGCAGTTTAACCCATTTTTTCATCATCACTGGGTGTTATTCTGAGATTCCTTAGCCTTTCTAGCAATCGAGACTCTTCATCTTATCTGTCACAGTCGAGCTCATTCTCTCTGTTGCAGTTATAGCCTCCAACAGTCTTACATTTGTCAATAGCCTCTATGAACAGTCTTCAATCCACTGGAAGATGATTTGAGCCTCTTCATCTTCTCTGGCGATCATCCTGAAGTCTCTTCGAGTCCTCTGGAAGAAACCATCAGTGCTATCTAGCAGTTACACTGTGAAGTGCAATAGTAGCCCTCCGATCATATTCAAATTCACCTGCACTGTTGGATTGGATCTGTAGGGTCTTGCATTTATTTCGTCATTTCGCATTTAGTCATTTTGGAATTTTGGCATTCCTATGGTAAAGTTTCTTGATGCTCCATGTCGCGATCCCCGAAAATCTAAAATGGAGCTTGGTTCTTCAAGCTCTTCTCTATAGCTCTTCGACGATGTGACCACTGGTGGTGGCCAAGTGCTTATCCATAAAATGCTTTCGCAATTTTGGTGTTTTGCATTTCACGACTTCGGGACTCCTGTGTTGAAGAGTCTCGACTCTTGACTCCTCCAACTCCCGGTGTCCAAAACTCTGCCATGGAGTCTTTGACATTTCGCGATTTCGGGACTCTTGTTGATGAAGAGTCTCGACTCTTGACTCCTCCATCTCCCGGTATCCGAAACTCTGAAATGGAGTCGGATCAACGGTCCACGATCTCCTCGATCCAATGGCTCAGGTCATTTCTCCATTTCGCATTTCATGATTTCGAGACTCCTGTTGATGAAGAGTCTCGACTCTTGACTCCTCCATCTCCCAGTATCCGAAACTCTGAAATGGATTCGGGTCAACATATTTCAGCATTTCTCATTTCTCAATTTTTACATTCTTGTTTTGAGTGTTCTTGACACCTCCATGTCCCGGTATCCGAAACTCCGAAATAGAGTCGGATCAACATATTTCGGCATTTCGCATTTCATGATTTCGGCATTCTTGTTGTGAGTGTTCTTGACACCTCCAAGTCTCGGTATCTGAAAATCTGAAATGGAGTTTACGTCTTGGTTTCGCATTTCATGATTTCGGCATTCTTGTTGTGAGTTTTCTTGACACCTCCAATTCCCGGTCTTCAAAACTCCGAAATGGAGTTTACGCTTCTGATCTTGCCATGCGATCATCGTTGCATTTTCGTTGCACTGCTGGTCTTGATATTTGCCATCAATGACAAACACGCATACTCTGTCTCTGTCTAAAAACATGCCAACACATTTGATAACTCAAATTCCACTATCGTGAATTCATGATGCCCATATCTTGTTCTGAATGTTTATTCCTTTATTCTTACTTGATGATAGCTTGATCTCAAGTCAATCTTTGAAAATATTCTCGCACCTTTTAGTTGATCAAACAAATCATCAATTCTTGGAAAATGATACTTATTCTTTATGGTAACCTTATTAAGTTTCTTGAAATCAATACACAGCCTTAAGGTTCCATCCTTCTTCTTCACAAAAAGAACTGGGGCTCCCCAAGGTGACACACTTGGGTGTATATATCCCTTCTTCAAAATTTCTTCAAACTTCATCTGTAACTCCTTCAATTCTGGTGTACCCATTCTGTATGGTGTCTTGGACACCGGGGTATCTCTTGGCACCAAATCAATAGAGAAATAAATGTCTCTCTTTGGTGGAAATCCTGTAATTTCTCTAAAAACATCTTCAAAATCCCTCAAAATTGGATGGTATTCAATGTTTACCACTTTATTTTTGGTTGCCTCCTCCATATGGGTTCCAAACATCTGACATCCCTTCATAAATATTTTCTTCAACTACATAGCTGAAATCTCTCTAACAGCTATAGCTCTTGGAATGCCTTGAATCTTTATGCCCTTCCTCATCAAGACATGTGATTGTCTCATTGTAACAGTCTAGGACAACATGATGTTTTTCCAACCAATCCATGCCAATTAGACAGTCATATGAACCCAACAGTATGATATTTACATCTACCTTTGTGTTAATTCCATTCATGTCTATCGGGCAATCTTTAACCAACTCATTGATTTTCCTCTTAGCCCCCATGGCTAACTAAACTAACCGAGATTTCTTATGCTCACTTCTTTGCAAGTGAAATCTTTCAACAATGTTAGCATTTGTGTAAGTATAGCTAGCTCCAGAATCAATCAAAATTGCTATGGGTTGGTTATCAACCTTACCTTCCACTTCGATCATGGGGGATTGATACTTTGCATGCTTGTTGTCCAAGGTTGCATAAATCCTTGGCATGTTTCTTCCCATGTCTTCCATTGTTTAAACCCCATGAATGTTGTGGACAGTCATCATTCCAATCCTTTTGGAATGTTTTCCTTCCTTTGCTTTGCTCATAAAGGTGTCTTTCTCTCCTTATGGTTTCTTCCAAGGTCTTGGGGTTATCATACTGAATCTTTTCACCATAGAAGGAGGGTAACCTGCTTAGAAACCTTTGGATTTTGACTTCCTCATCCTTGATGAAGTCAACATACTTCAATAATTCAAAGAACTGGTTCTCCTGTCCCATTAAGACTCAAATTTTGACCACTCCAGGTCAAATTTTGATCTACAATTTTACCGCTCTACTCCATTAACCCTCTCAAACCGTCCAAAGTCATTAAAACTTGGATTTCACTCACATAATTGGGGATTTCTCTCTAAAATATTTGTTTTTCCCCCAAATCGGTCACAGACAAAATCTGCAACAACAAATTTCACCAATTCGCTCTGGTTTGAGCCCATACAAGCCCGATATTTGAACCAGAGCTTTGATACCATAATATAATGTACCCTAGCCCATCCGAAGGACATTACGGTGCATAATATAGATAAAAATGAAATTTTTGCTAACTAATTTAATTCATTTACAGTTAACTCATTTCCTGTAACTTTCAGCTACAAATTAAAACAGATTTAGCTACTATCTATAACCACAAAATAGAATCTTCTACATCAAGCTAATAATCAACATGAAATGCAGCTAAAAAAATCATTACAATAGCATATAAATCACTTCCAAATACACAGAGTTCATGCACAATAATTAAACACATTATTTAACACAACAACAAGATAAAACACTTATTTATTCACAATAGTTGTGCAACAAGTTGCTTGGGATGGACGTTCCACCCAACCATAGACTTACTATTCCAAATCTCAATAGCTAGTCACCCCCGAGCTGAGGCTAGCAATCCACAAAAGAGGGTGGTCTCTCAGAATCCACTCAAAACTCATAAAACTCTCAACCCAACTGATATTCTATGTTGGCCCTTGACCAAGTTTTGAGGAAATGTTGGTCGTGTTTGACCACTTTTTGGACTTGGTCAGGCTGGTCGAAGATGGAGCGCCCAGGCAAAGCGGAGATCATAGGATCTCACTTGTTTTGTGGACCTAGCAAGGGGTTCATTAGGGTTTTTGTATTGGGGTTTTGGGATGTCGTCCCATGGGTTCACCCATGTTTAGACCTGGTTGTAAGGGATGTAAAAGTATATATAGAAAGGAATGCAATATAGAAAGCAGTGTGCTTAGTGCAAGTGATGTAATAAGTAGATCTGGTTGGCTATGTGCACCATATGTTATAAAGGAGAATGGTCTTAGTGCATAAGTACTAGTGGCTATGTTCATAGTAGGTTAATATTGGCTCAGTGAAAGAAGTTGTAAGTGCTTTGTGCGAACGGACTATGTAGGAGTTGGCTTTGTGCCTTGACAAAGATTTGGAGGAAGGTGGATCTAGTATGCTATGCGTAGATCACATGTTCAGTGTGAATCTGAGCTCTGTGGATTTGTGCACAGGAGCAGATGAATGTAAGAGTTTGAAGAAGACTAATAAATAAGAAGAAGAATAAGTTGGTGGATGTAGCCCCACATTGGGGTGAGCCACGTATATCATGTGTCTTGATATGCTTTGTACGATGTTGTTTATGTGGTTATTTTCTTAGTGTTGTTGATGTTATGTATAATGAATGCATCTGATGTTGTAGCTTAGTGCTTAATGATGTGAATGAATGCTAGATCTAAGCTAATGTCATGTGCTAAGTGATTGGAAGTGTTAGATCTTGGTTATTACTTCGTTGCTCTGTAATAAGGGTTAAATCTGCGATGTAAATGAGGATCATAATCTAATGCATATTGTTGGCTAAGTGCTCTATTAAGTATTGTAATCACATATCTGTGTCCTAGCTTGGTTGTAGACACTTGATTCATACAACCCCCCCTGTCTCTACCTCAAGTGAGACTTCATCTACTTTGCAGGTGTTACCGAAAGGGCCGGTAGTTAGGGTTTTGTTGGTGTGTTGTTGAAGAGTTGAACCCTAGGTCTGCCCCTGTGCCAACAAATGGTTCTGTTGTCGGGACCTAAAACTGTGATTGTTGGGAAATAAAGAAAAGAGAAAGCTATGTGTGTAGATCTATTGTTGTAGTGCACAATATTCTACTTGACTTGTGAAGCTCAATGCTAAGAAAGGAACTAGATATGAAGAAAAGAGGTAAGATCTTAAAGCTTTGTGCTCTGGTAAAGGTAAGATAAGTGGAAATTTTTTCTTTGAAAATATGAATCTAGGTATGTTTGATAGATTTTGTTCTAACTTGAATGTTAGGGCCCAGATAGAAGAAAGAGTTGATCTGAATAAATTTGATAGAAATAGAGAAAAATATGTCATTCCTATGCATAGAAAGAATTTTTGGACTAATAAGTGGATGCAGGAACCTAGAAAGAATTTTGGCAGATTGCGGGTCCAGCAATGTGATCCCAGTGCGCAATACAGAAAAGGTTGGAGCTCATTTAAAAGAAAGAGAGGATTGACATTGTGTTACAATTGCAGAAGATTGGGACATATTGATAAGGAATGCCCTGGTACAGGTCCTATTTGTCTTTGTTGTAAAGCTATTGGTCATGAGGTTGAGGATTATCCAAGAATGATTGCTAAAGTTGAAAAGATGAACATGAGACAAGAAAACTATAAAGAAGGTCAAGAAACTGAGAATCATACAGAAAAAGAGTTAGAGACTATGTTAATACAGTTAAAAGAAGAAATGGATGATCACAGAGACATCAGTTTACCAGAGATCCTGAAAGAAAAACAACGCATAGTTGCAAGAATAGAAGACTTTGACATAGAAGGTATCTTAGATGAAGAAACACATGTGAATATTATGCCAGAAAGCACTTGGGAAATTTTGGGAAATCCTACTATGATACCTTCATTAAGAAGGATAGGCTTCTTTAAAGGAAAGATGATAACCCTATGTGGAAGAATTACTAATATACCTATGATTGCCTATGGAACTGCGATAGAAGAAGACTTTGAAGTTATTAGGTTTCCTAAGAACAACACCCCTTTCCTTATTTTATTAGGAAAGACTTGGATTGAGAAAGATCGGATCAGAAGGCAAGCAAAGGAGGAATCCATAGAAAAGAAAAAGCAATAACTAAGGGATTTCATAACTCGAAAAATAAATCGACTGATAGAAGAACGAGAAGTTGAGTCGAAGCAGCAGAATGAAAGAGAAGTAGTTTTCAACTTTGAAAGAGAGCAAGAAGGTTTGAAGGACCTATCTATGCAAGAAGAAAGTATATCCACCCAAGACCTAGTAAGCAAAGAGGTATTATACTTGGACCCTTTGAAAGAATATCAGCAATGCGAAGTTACCATGCTAAGAAAAGATAAGAATAAGAATGGAAAGAGTCATCTAGAGACTCAAATCAAAGGAAAGAAGGCAAGGAATCTCAGTGATAAGAAAGCCAAGTTAGAAAAACCATGGTAAATTCTATAAAAGACTTCGCAGGAGACAGATCTGCAGAACTTTAACCTCGTCGGAATAGCATAACAATGCAGAATGGGACTTCACCGCGGCAAAAAAATAAGACCGTTGTAGGCGCCCCAACCATTAGAATGAGGCTCTGGAATGGCTAGAAACGCAGTTATTTACGGAAAGACTACCATTGGACCATTGAGACCGCACCATAATGGATGGATTCATATTGATTGAGGCATTCCTACCCATTGGAGGAATATGTTACGATGTTGCTTATTTAACCTATTGGACGTTGCGTTGTGACCACTTTTTGAAAACTAAGATATCCGAGATAACAGAGAATTGATTGCATATTGCGTTGTGCTTTCTAGACCTCGCCATCCAATTGAGTATCTTTCTTGTTAGTTCGCCTACCCGATTTGTTTTATTACAAGTGTGAATGTCGGAAGAACATAGCATGCTAGAGAAGTCAGTGGAGAAAATACTTGTAGACCTCATGACAGAGAGAGTCATGTCTGTGGGAATACGGGCATCGTCGACTGGCGGATTGCAAGCATCCCCATCGACCGAATGACATTCTGGTCGCACTGCTGAGAAACGAAGCAAGCACCATGATGATCTGGATAACGCAAAGTAGATCCCATCGGTCTTGTCGAACTACATCCCGCCTCTCGCTAGCACGGTTAACAACGACAACATCCTGCATGATTTCGAGTACACACTAATCACCGCGTACATCCTGAAGGGGATATGCATAGTTGGACCTCAGTTAAGACACATTCCATCTTTGAAGAACAATGAATTCAACCTCAAAGACAGGAAGAACTATGTGATTCTCACGCCGCATAGGTACTTGATGAAGACGATTGGGAAGAAGTCGTACATAGCCTCCTAGTCGTGGATAAAGGAGCTTGCACAATCAATGATCTTAAATGTAATGAAGATCCCCCACTTCAGTCGATGTCAAGAGGTTAACGCTTGTGTTAAACTCCTCCTGTCATGCTACCATGGAGGGTATCTTTGGCCCAACAGTCATGTCACTATGGATCCGACGGTGATCCACCTCATCACAGGACTGAGCATGCAAGGACCAGACCCTCACCAGTTCTACCCAGGGAAGACTTCAAATCGCTCCCTGGCACAACACATAAAGGAAGCCTATGGCAATGTAGAGAAGGGAAATCGAGGCTACAAGGTAGCCTCCATCCAGGATGGCATAGTGCACCTAGCTTATCAACTTATAGCTGGTAAGCTCGTCAGAAAGAACTGCCCGATGTAGGTCATTGGCTTTGTAGTAGACCTCGCAGGGAAGTGCGTAGAAGGCATGCAAATGAACTAGGCAAGTTATCTTGTCAACGAGTTGGATAAGGACTGTCACGAAGTGCAAGATCAGGGATATGAGTTTAATTTTAGTTGGTTATTGATATTGATTGTATTTGTCCCTGGAAAATGTTGGAAGGAGCAGCCTTCCCAGAAGTTGAACCATCAGAGTCGTTGGTCACAAGGTTCTCCACCTTGTGGTATACAAATGATATGGTGAAGCAGTGGAAATCAAACGTGGTGTTCCATGCTTACTACTTACAGCTAAAGCACACCATTGAAGCATTCCCACGGATGACCCCAAACACTTTGCATCAGTACAGGTCGCTAGCGAAGTTCCACGCAGATCGACACTTTATTTACATCACTGCGTGCAAGGATGAAAGTAAGGAGGAGCTACAATCCTATTACAAGATGACCGATGAAGACATGGAGGAGATCACCAAAGAATGGCTAGCAGAGTTCCTCGTACCAGTGGAAGATGCAGAACTCTCTGATCCCAACATCATCAGAATTCCATTGGTCACCCAGGTTGAGCATGATTGACAGACTAGCATGAAGAAAAACAAGAAAAAGGAAGAAGTGAATAACATAGAAACCGATGAGGAGGACAGTGCATCAAAGGAAAGTAGGTTGGACACACCTGCAGGAGGAGTAGGAGACGAAGTGAACCAAGAAGAAGGAGGAGAAGAAGGATAAAAGAAAGACAAAGGAGAAGTTACATCGCCAAAGGATCCCCTTACAAAGGTCGAAACATCAAAGAAAAGGAAGGGTTCCCCGCAAAAACCCTCAGCATGGAAGAAGACCCGAGCCAATAAGCCTCAATCGAAGAATGTTCTCACAGTGGATGATATCGATCTCATCATCACAACTATAAAAGATGCCTCAGAGGATATCCTGCAGAGATATGAATCAAAGCAAGAAACATGATATGACATAATAGAGAAGGAGCTCAAGGACATGCAACAAGCTATCCATTCGAGCCGCGCAGTACCTACTGTGCCTTCTTCAGTAGAAATTGCAGAATTGGGGGATGAGCCCACACAATTACGAAGATTGTCATATGCAATAGAGGCTCGACTTCATCGAGTCCAAGAAGAAAAGGAGCAAGCTACAAAAGTCGTGAAGCAAGAAAAAGAGGAGTTCTTAGAGAAACTTCGAGTTGCGCAACAAGAGAAAGATGAAATCGGGGTGATGTTCGAAGAGGACAAAGCGAAGATGCAGAAATAAAAAGACCAATTGCTCACAGAGTAGATTGTGGTCAAAGAGGAAATGACTAAAGCACTTCTCTCTGTGCCGGTCTTGGCACAGGAGGAACCAGAATTGACTATGATTCAAGTGGGGAAGCTCGTCGAAGTCATTCAACAACTTCAATCAAGAATAATGGAGCTACAAATCCAAGCAATACCTAGCAGTCTACAAGAAGTGGGCGATCAGAGGGAAGAAACTGCCAGGAACGTAGTAGAAAGAATCAGGGCAATCTCCTCAGAGTGTAAGAAACTGAGTGATCAGAGTGTGTAGATCTATGAGCATCTTGCAGAAGATCCAGAGTTGAAGAAACTGGAAGCACAACTCCAGGAGGCGAAGCAACAGGCATCCACTGTGCAAGTGTAGATGAAATTTCTTACTGCGGTTGAGAAAATGAAGCGATCATAGGAACATCTCGCAATCCAGCAGTAGGTTACTGCCATCCAGAGAAAATTCATGGAGGTGACACAGAGACTCTAGCCGGTGTAGGACGAAGCCTACATGTTTTTTGAAGATATTGAAGGCCAAGGCTCACATCTAGACCAAGTAGTTGTGACGTTAGAACAACGTCTGGAAGGGCCTGTTACAGAGCAAGTGATTCAGGAGTTTGTCGAGCAGGAAGCTCTAGCAAAGTAGCAAGTCGAGGCATCTCAAGCTAAGCTCAAGACCTTCGAAGCAACACTACCCGGATCTAAGTGAATCAGGACGAGTCACAGGTGAGTGTTGGGGGCCTATTGGCCCTTGACCAAGTTTTGAGGAAAATTTGGTCATGTTTGACCACTTTTTGGACTTCGACAGGTTCGTCAAAGATGGAGCTCCTAGGCGAAGCAGAGATCGTGGGATCTCACTTGTTTTGTGGACCCATCAAGGGTTTCATTAGGGTTTTTGTATTAGGGTTTTGGGATGTCGGCCCATGGGTTCACCCATGTTTAGGCCTGGTTGTAAGGGATGTAAAAGTATATATAGAAAGGGATGCAATATAGAAAGCGGTGTGCTTAGTGCAAGTGATGTAAGAAGTAGATCTGGTTGGCTATGTGCACATTATGTTGTAAAGGAGAATTGTCTTAGTGCATAACTACTAGTGTCTATGTGCATAGTAGGTTAATATTGGCTCAATGCAAGAAGTTGCAAGTGCTTTGTGCAAACGGACTATGTAGGAATTGGTGAGATCGGAAGAGC
>CBVK0101593101.1:0-10212 GCA_900067695.1 Picea abies
ATATCAGTTTGCAGTAGATACTGTACAAGGTTAGAATTTACACCTCATGGGGGAGAAAACCCAACAAAAACTTCTTTAATATAGATAGCCAATACAATGCCAAGAGAATAAACCAAACAATACAGAAAGTCCTCTCCCAAAAATATACCTCTCTCTTTCTTCCTTCTTCTCCAACTGTAGCTCCAAACTTGCGCTCTAATGAACAACTAAGTGAGTGAACAAATGAGGTGCTAGCCTCCTTTATTTATACAATCTGGAAGGTGTTGAAAGGACGTGTCTTTTCATTGGCAGGGATGACTTCTCATTTTTCTTATTACAATTAGGGTCTGACCAATCCGCAAAAGGGGATTTGGTCATTTACAATGCCTGGCATGATCAATCCACAAAAGGGAATTGATATAATGAATAATACATCAATAATAAATAGAATACTCTTTGCAGTTACAATATTTCAACACTCCCCCTTAACAAGAAGGGTATTCTACAACAACATCAGGCGAGAGAGAGGACAGCATCATCAACAGCATCTTGGAACACTAACTGGTGTATCTATAAATCATCGAAAGTTTTTCTCATCATCAATATCATCATTCACAGTAGGGAGCCAAAGTAGCATCATCATCTTCTTTAGCATGAGGCTAAGGTAACATCATCATCATATTTAGTGTGAGGATAAAGTAACATCATCATCTTCTTTAGCATGAGGCTAAAGTAACATCATCATCATCATCTTCAGCAAGAATTTGAAGTTGCATCATCATCATCATCTGCATCAACATGGATTAGTATAACACTAATACATCATCATCATCAATAACAGCACAAGGCTGATACAACATCAACAACAGCAATATCACAGCACAAAGGTTGGAGCATCATCAACATCAGCACTAGGTTGAGAGTCTTCAGCACGAAGTTGGCTATACAACATCATCAACACAAAGTTGGAATCACAATACGAGACTGGAAACACAACATCAACAGCACGAGGCTAACATCACAGCACGAGGTTGGCAACACATCATCACAACATGAGGTTGGCACATCATCACAGAACGAGGTTGGCAACACATTATCACAGCACGAGGTTGGCACATCATCACAGCAATTAAGTTGGCATCACAGCACTAGGCTGACACATCATCACAACAATTAAGCTAGCACATCAACACAGTAATTAAGTTGGCATCACAGCACAAGGCTGGCAACACATCATCATCACTACTCCCCCTTTCGAGGGAGGTCCTTTCGGACTACACCAAGCTTATCTCGAAAGTTCTCAAACTTTACACGAGATAGAGGATTGGTCAACACATCTGCAATCTTGTTCAATTGTGCCATGTATTGGAGTTTTATAGCTCCTCTCTACATCATATCACGAGTGAAGTGATATCAGATCTCTATGTGCTTCAAATCATCATGGAACACATGGTTCTCCATCATCTTTATACAACTTGGTTATCACGTAGAATCACAGTGGCTTCCATCTTCAGATCAAGTAGATATGTCAACAACATACGAAGCCATATGGCTTCACAACTGACGGAACATGCAACAATGTATTCATCTTTTGTCGTGCTGAGAGAAATACTTGATTGCTTCCTACTATGCCATGAAGTCATGGCTAACCTCATACTAAAACAACATCATGAAGGGATCTTTCTATCAGAAACACTTCTAGCTCAATTTGAATCTATGTAACCACTCAGTTTGAATTCATGATCTCTAGTATAATAGAGACCAAAATCCAACGTACCCTTAAGGTATCTCATCATATGTTTTGCAGCAACAATGTGAACACGTTTGGGTTCTACCAGATACTGACTCAGGGCAAAACATATATCTAGCCTGGTATTCGTCAAATACATCACTGAACCAATAATTTATTTGTACGGAGTAGCATCAACCAATTCTGACGAGGAATCTACCAGGAGCTTCAACTTCATTTCCATGGGTGTGTTCATGGATTTACATTTCAACATGTCAAACCTCTTCATTTTAACTACATACTTCCATTGGTTAAGGAACATCTTCTCTGTGCTCTGCCAAACTTCAAGACCTAAGAGATAATGCATTTAGGTCTTCCATCAAACTCTGTAGTGAGCTTCTTTTGCAATTTGTGATGAGATTTTCTTCATCTTATCAAGAATACATCATCTACATATAGTAGTAACATCACTGACTCATCATTCATAACCTTGAGAGAAAGGTTAGAATCAAATTTTACTCTTGGTAAAGCCCAAGCTCGTCGGGAAACTGTCAATTCTTCCATACCAAGCTCTAGGAGCTTGCTTCAACACATACAGAGCTTCCTTCAACTGGCAGACATGAGTCTTTCTATCTTCAATTTTCAAATCAAATTTTCTCATTACATTGTACCAATCTCGTACACTTGCTCAGCTGCAACTCAATATGCACAATCATGTGCTAGCTCTATGTGCTCTTTGCAAAGCACTATATGTCTCACTAATTGATAGTATGGTGTCTCCCCTTTCTGCAATTGTTCCTTCAAGAACTAGGACTCTGCACCCGCACTTGGTCTAAGGCTGAGAATGGTTGCTCCATTCTCACTGTGACTACTAAAATCTGGGAGTAATTCCTCTACTCCATCATGGCAACAACTTCATCTGAAACTGAGAGTGGATCAATAACTGATATTGAAGATAGCTCTTATTCTTTCATGGAGGTAACGCTATCTTTTATCATAGTCATGTTTCCATGACCCAACTAATGTACTGCACCAACTGCCACTCAATTTTAAATATGGGAATTGCTCCCCCTGCATCTCATATTGTATATGAATCATGGTTGTTCGGGTTGTCTTCATAAGTACTGGAACTATTTCTTCAATAAGTGTATTGTCATAGTCTTCTCCCTTTTGTTGGGAGAATCCTCTAAACACACATCAGGCTTTGTACTTCTACAACATGTTTGATATGTATAGATCAATCTTGGAAGTCAATACTGACTTCTCTTCTAGTCTCACGAAAGAATCCATATCCTAGTCTTTCTGACTGGCTTCCTTCTTTGTTACTGAAACAAGGGAATCTTCCCAGGATATTTCATATCTCCTAGAAGTTTATGAAGCTACGATCTAGTCTTCTCATGGCATCTGTGTCCCAGTCCTGGACGTTGTCTCTTCATCTTATCCTTTATGAGATCAGGCTTACTCTCGATTTCTTCTGAGTCAACAAGGACTTCATCATCTCTTACAAGGTATACTTAGTGTTGAATACCAAGTCTAAATATGAAAGACAGAGTTGAGTTTTGCTTCCCATGAAGGTGGTTTCATTAACCTTTGAACAATTATACTGTGAGTTCTTGTTCTAATGTTCGGTCATCGTTGGAGCCTTCTGCTCATTTCAATCAATCTTCATATGAGATACTCTAAATCTCAAAAGACAGCTTCTTCATCTTCTTTGGTACATGAGTGTATATGGTCATGTGCATAATCTGCTTCATATCTCATCTAATAAGTCTCCCTCTGCAACCCTCACTATAGCTTCCTCAAGGTTATCATATGTGACCTAAAACAAGGTCAACAAAACAACAAGCAAGAATAATACTCTTTTGATAATAGTAGATAAAACAATAGCACGCATAATCATCACAATGGCTCTTTTAGAGCTATCACTTGTGACATGTTTGAAGAAAAGATCAATAGTAAAAAATACAATACGAAATGAGGTCAACACTCTTATAGTGTTGTGATCAAACATTCCTCCATGGAAACCTGGAGCTAACATAAGAAATTTCTCATAGAGGAGATGTTAGTTTGTATCGGGCAAATGATTACGTTAAGCATTTATCTCAATATGCTCACATGCTACCAGGTATAGTACTTTTCAAAGACTAGTTATCAACTTGTCATGTGCAACTTTGAATCTTATCAACTTAAATAATCAAACCTGAAACCTGGAGCCTTGTCCTCAAAAATGAATGTGTTGTTGATTTTCTTCCAAGTCTCCTTCACTCAAGATGACAAGTGTTTTCTTCAACCTGTCTTTTGTACTAGGACAATATGTTATCTTGACAGAAGGTTGGGTTAGAGAATAAACTCTATGATCTCTACTTTAATCTATCTAATACCTTGACTTAGATTTTGATGAAAGGTTAGTATGATGGTCATAGCTACAACATGCAACACTTGATCAAAATAATGTCATAACAAATAAATGCATATCTGAATAATCACACCTAGGTTGCATAATTCCTCTGAATGTGTTGGATCTTGAGATCCTTTTGGATCTATGGCAAGAGATCCATTCTCCTACAAATACCCTTTAAAGCTTAACAATTTAAACATATGTGAGTACATACCTCTGATAGCATTTGCAGGTAGTGGGACCATCTAGTAGCAGCGGCAATGATCACCAACTCTTAAAAACTTCAAGGGTGACTGCAACTGGTACTACAGCTAATACTTCAACTAATATTGCAACTGGTTCCGAGACTGCAACTGCATCTGCAACTTAGGGTTTTATGAGGAAACCCTAATTTTTCAAACTTCAAATTTTGAACTTTTGATCCAGGGGATAGATGCATTGATCTGATGCGAGTAAGTTGGTGCAGTCAGATTTCTAAAAATCCAAATTTTACCCCCTGTTGTTCCTGAGTCTGTACTTAAGGCTCAAAAGTACAGTGTCAAGGCATCTGAAAGTGTTTAGGATATGGAGTAGGGAGGGGGTCAACCTTCGGAGAAAGAAACTAAGGGAGATTTCTTCGTTGGGGTTGTCTGGCTTCGAACTATTCCTGAATATTTATGTCTCGTTCAATGGTTGCCCATGATTGTTCAAGCTCGACCCGGTTAGTTGTTGTTTTAAGGATAGTGTTGAAAAGGTTTAGGGCGATGTGTGTTTGGTTCAATAATCTGGGTTCGATGTTAGGTTGAGTTGGTATAGGGATTGTCATGGGGGAACAGTAAATATATATATAAGACTTTTAGGAAAGATTAAGTGTCGTCTCAGTTTGATCTTATAAAAGAGAACTTACAGTTGCAAGAGTAACATGTAGATGCAAATCTAAGGCTCGTTCCCGTAACTGTATCATATCTTTATAAAAGGGGTGAGATGGGAGAAAAACATTGAGCCATTTACAAAGTAAAGTTCCAACCAGTAGAAAACTCACGACATAAACGGGAGAGGAAAATATGTAAGAAAATAACCAATGTAACAAAGAATATATGTAGAATTCTGAAACTGCATATTGGTCTTACACAGCTGATAGTTGGTGCAGAGGAAAGGCAATAAACAATTACAGAAAACCCAAAATCATTCGTTATAGTAGTGGTCGTACTAAATTACAACGAAGCACATCAATTATGAATATGAATTGAAATGTAAAAATGAGATACAAGGAAGCAAACTTGTGATACAGAAGTGACGGAATTGAGAATCTCCAGATCTGCTTGTATTAACTCTCAATATAAAAACTCTATTACAAATAACTCAAAAAGGGTCCAGCCTATTGTGTTTCTCTCTGGGGTACATTTATACCATTTTTACAAAGCTGGTAGAATCTTAATGGTCGCAAAATTTCAGTTATGACAGAGGAGAGAGAAATCGCTCCATTTCCCCTACTTTGTAGTCACTTAGTGCCAGGTGCTCGGCTTCACGCGGACTCGACGTAGGCGTTACATCTTTCCACAAGCTGAGATATGAGCCGTGAAGGCTTTGCTTGCTGGCCTCGACGAAGTAACATTCTCGGGCTAACTGCTACAGTTTGTCCTCCATTTGTGCGTCAATGATGTCAAGAGCACTTAGCTATGCGCTGGGTTTGATCATGTGCTTATCAACTTGGGCCATGTCCACCGTATCTATCTGAGAGATATCGGTCGAATCTCTCTCATCCTTTTCTTTCAGATCGAGTGAGATATGTCCCACATTCATTTGCATCATTGCCTCTGCATCGCCTTCGCTATCAATACCCAACAGCTCGTCGTCTATGGAATTAAAAGCTTCTTCTAAAGAATTGGTTACTTTTTGGGCTTGCTCCTTGCCCAGGGCAATGTTATGCTCCCAATCCTTCAACAGAATATTACCTCTGGTTTGTTCTGGGATGGCGAGCCCGGGAGCACCTGCCGAAACTCTGTTATTTGTGGCTATTACCGCGTCCTGGAAGGCGATCCGAGCCGCTTCGGACTCTCTTTCCCTGGCAGTCAGGTTCTCGGAAACCTGATTCACCAACAGACAATTTTCCCAGATCTCTCCTATCCTGGCGAGCAAACTCTGCTGAGCCGACGAGATTCTGCTTCGAATTCCAATGGCCTGGGATTTGAACATCTCCACGTCGATCATTTTGCTTCCGGCGATCGCCGCCCGAGCCTGTAGCTCCTTGATCAAGTCCCTCTGATGACCTGCCTGTATACGGTCGTCTTGGACCACTAGTTGTTCTTGCTCCAGCTTGGTTTTGAGCACTTCTATTTCATTTTTATCAGCTAGTCGGGCCAGTTCTATCTCCCCGCTCACCTGACCTTTAGCATTTTCTGTGGTCGAAGCTACTCTAGCTTCGA
This sequence comes from Picea abies, assembly GCA_900067695.1. NCBI lineage: Eukaryota > Viridiplantae > Streptophyta > Pinopsida > Pinales > Pinaceae > Picea > Picea abies. The sequence goes on from CBVK0101593101.1 coordinate 6,512, forward strand.
GAGTCTTGATCAGGCGATTTTTCCTTTTGAGCTAGTTTTTTAGCAATCCGACCGAAAATTGGTTGGTCGATGCATACGCTCCTAGCGTTCCTGCGATCTCCGTGGCGAATTGCTCATTTTTTTTGTTCTTTCCGTCGGTCATAACTTTGAATTTCTTAACAGTCGACTCTCCCTCTTGGTAGAATTCTCTTTTCACCATCGTTTTTCTCTTTTTATCAAAGAAAAATTCATTCGGAGGAAGTTCCTCTGCTCTTATGGGCCTTAGTTCTCCGTTAAATATCCATCATTCGCTGACATTTCCCTGTGCCGACTGCAAGGGTGTGACCGAGGTGATGGGCTCTCCGATTTGTTTTGTCGATTCTCTTGGAGTATCGACAGGATTTTGCTTCTTTGGAGTTCCTAGAGTCTTTGTTTCAGTCTCCGGATTTTGTTTCCTTGGCGGGTCCGGAATTTTTACTTCAACCTCCGGATTTTGTTTCCTTGGCGGGTCCGGAGTCTTTACCTCTGCTTCGGGATTCCTCATTTGTTCCCCCTCCTGGTGTTTTCCAAGGTCAGGAATTGTGTCTTAAGAACCTTCAGCATCCTTCTATTTTGTCGCAGAAACAGCCGAACCTCCCAACATAGCGGAGAGACAGCTTCGTCTATGTTCCTGTAATTTCAATACAGATGTTGTGTCTTCGGGTGCGAATGATTGGATCCGGGCTAGCACTTCTTCATAAGACCTCGCCCCTCAAAAAACGTCGTCCGAGGGTGAAATTTCATGCTCAAATCTCTTGAGCCCACAATGAGCTAAATGGTTGCTCACAACCCTCTGTGGATCATATTTCTTATATTCGATGGAGACCAAACTTAGGTCTTCCAGGGCTGCAGCCTCGGCTTTGGCATGCCCGAAATCTAACAAAGAATAAGAATTCAGCCGAATGGGAAAAGAAGGCCATACCTTCTTTGAGTACCCCTTGAGTTCTTTACTCACCCCGCCAATTACAGTTTGCCAGGCGACCTCTCGACAAGCCATCTTGTTAGGAATGAACAATGGCAGCGCATGAGGGGGAACAGAAGCCCCAAAAACTCTGAAATACGAAAACTTTGCCTCCACGTACCAATCTGCTATGCCACTCAGATTTGTTGCAATGTTGTCTGAGATACGAGGGGGTGGGTGCCCAAAAATGGCGATATGCAGGGGCACCATCACCCAGTTAAAAATTTCATATGTGAACTTTTCTATTTTATTCTCCCATAGTTTGTCATGATATATATGTATGGGTTTCTCTTGGGCTGGATTCCAACCCCAGCTCATCAATGGGAAGGGTGTCATGGAACATATCGCATCCATAATATATACTGACATGAAGAATGAGGAAGGCCTTCCATTTTCCTTTTGCTCCCGATACTCTGTGACCCGGTTGGCTAGGCTATCCGAGAGTATATTTGCCCAATTAAAAGAGCAACCTTCTGCGACCCGAAACATTAGAGGCACCCACGCAATGAAAAAATGCGATGTGTCCTCTCTCCCAAATAGTCGACATGTCATCATGGCCACATATTTATACTGTGGCTCCAAAGAAGCGATTGAATAAACGCCTTGGTCATTTGCTCTGAATTTTGCGATGCGCGAAACCCAATCCTTTATCAAACCGGACATGGTTTTGTCGTACTAGGTGCACTATTTCTCTTTGAATTCCTCCAGGAACTCAGCACCATATGTATATTCAGACGTCGTGGGTAGCTTATACATGGTTTGTAGATGCTCGAGCTTAAAGGTCCCGACAGTGACTCGTTGGTTGTTCATGATAGTCCTGGTAGGTAAGTCTACGTGGTCCAACGCCTATCGGATCATGTCGTAATACGGAAGCAACCGTGGCCTGGTTGCTACTCTGTGCATTCCGGATTGGACGACTATCTTGTACTTGGTGTGTAGATCATCCCTTTCGTTGTCGTCGGAGTCATCTGAATAATCTACCAATTCTGCTTGCAGAACATTTGACACAAATGACCAGTCAGGGATCGAGTCGACACTTCGGAGTGAAGTATCGGAGACATTGTCTGAGCCTTGTCCCGCGACCTCGACATTCGTCTTTGCTGCTTTCTGCGGAGCCATAGCCGAAGTTTGTGTTTTCTCTCTCCTACGATAGAACTGCGTATACATGCATAAAGTAGTTAACTCATAAACGATGAGCTCTGCGTGCTTATAGAAATGCGTTCGTTATAATAAAATGAAACTCTTATATATATTTGAAAATTTGGTACTTTTCGAAATAAGCCTGTCAAATCGTAATTAGAAACAAATTTATTTCGTAAAATCCGATCTTATATGCGTGGATTTACCCTACTTCTCCATTAATGTCATCAATTTATGGCGGTTTGATACTCAATCAAAGTGTGGAGAGCGAATGGCTTCCTCGGGAAACGTGCAAGCCTCGAGGCGCGGGATATATCTTGTTTTATCTTAAATTATCAAATCTTACCAACGTTAACCAATTTGTCGTTGTTCGCTACATCGTCGAATTTCTTTTAACATTTTGAGTCTCCAACTCGCGAGATTGCGAGGACCGATTTTGGCTTAATTAACGGTAACCGCGATTTGGGGCGTAATTAATTTTATCATCATTTTGTTCGCCGCATCGCAACTCGGAACTTCGAAGACCAGCTTTTGGGAAATTAGTATGCCGACTCGCGAAATCACGAGATGGCAATAATTAAAACTTAATTAATGGGAAGAAAATCTTGTATTAGGCGATTAATTAATCATGTTATAATTTCCTCGTGACTTTGGGACTCAGGGTTTAGAAGCTGGAAACTTCGAAAAAGATAATGCCGAGTGGCGAAAGGCCGATAACAACCTTTACCATGGTCAGCTTTTTGCCTTTGACTTGGGTTATCCTGGAAAGACTTTGCGTTCTCGGCTCTCGGGGTTGTAAAAATAAGGCTTCGGACTCGGCGAACGTCGAGGCGCGAAACCCCGTGGAAAAAGATAATGCCGAGTGGCGAAAGGCCGATAACAACCTTTACCATGGTTAGCTTTTTGCCTTTGACTTGGGTTATCCTGGAAAGACTTTGCGTTCTCGGCTCTCGGGGTTGTAAAAATAAGGCTTCGGACTCGGCGAACGTCGAGGCGCGAAACCCCGACGACGTCTAATCATGAGTTAAAGATTTTACCCTAGTTACTGTCTTGAGTGAAAATATAAAACGACTTCGCCGTTTCGCGACTCGGGACGTGTGAACTTATGGATTTTAATATCCGACTTGCGAGGTCCCGAAGTACAACAAAAATGAGCAAACATTCTTACGAAAGTGGACTTGTTTTAAAGAGCAAAAAAGCATCGCTTTTTAGGTGACAAGGTTTCAGAAGTCTCGTCATCTCGGGAGGAAAAGAAAATCAACTTCAAATTTCACGTATCAAAAATGAAAATTGTGACAGGCCCAAAAACAAAGGCAGCTCCAACACCCCCCTCAAACTGGACCAGCGGATTTCTGGACTGGTACTTCTGGTTTTTGGGTACTTCTGGTACTCTGGGACTTCTGGTTTTCTAGTACTTTGTGAAAACTAGGGTTTCACTTTCCGGGAGATCTACCCACTGAAAAGGTGTGCTGAAGGTGCCAAAGAATTCCTTGGATTAGGGTGCACTTTTCTAGATGGTTTTGAGGCTGAAAATCTTCTTCAATAAAAATCCCTAATTTTCATGTACGACAACAGTGACGTT
>CBVK0101593114.1:0-12385 GCA_900067695.1 Picea abies
CTCTGGTTTAATTTATGCTTAACCCTACAACCATGTAATAGCTTCCTTCAGTTTCCTTTTCTTTTCCCTTGTCTGTTTTTTTGTTTTGCTTAGCACTAGTAGACTCGCTCTCATCGCATCCATAATTCCACTTCCCAAAGTCCCGCCTTAAGGTAGAGGACGACGAATCCATCGCACCTGAATCCATGGATGCTTTCTGCGAACAGGAACTCACCACTACTATGTTAGGGAAAGGCAAGATCTCCAACGATGAGGATGATGTATACACACAAAAAAAAATCACACAACTGAGCAAATGACAAAACACCAGGACAGGTATACACCTTCTCAAAAAACAAGAAGGGAAGGTAGTGCCTTCTCTAATACCATGTGGTGATCTAGGCATCAACCCGGATCATGATCATGATGGATGATGAATGATCATCATGTTAAGAGATAATCATCTATTAATTTTTCAATAGACTTTATATTCAAATCGCTAGGTGGAAAAGGTCTCATACACTAATTTGGTGTCTAGCTTGGGGGTGATCTTAAAAATTTATTATTATTATTATTATTATTAATCTAAATATCTGAATTAATAAAGAATAGCTCCAACCCAACAAACATTTAAGATTAACTAGATCGTTGGCATTCAAAGATTACCACTTTCTTCTAGATTTCATGTCTAATTTTACATTTGATTAGTATAAAACACTCTCATCATCACATTTAAGACTTCAAACTGATTTATGATTATTATACATTCTAAATTGTTCCTAAACCTTCTTTTAGATTTTCTGTCTAATTTTACATTTGATTAATATGAAACACTCTCATCATCATGTTTAAGACTTAAAACTGATGTATGATTATTATATATTATACATTCTAAAAAATAATGCATTGAATTCTTTTTAAAGCTGACTTATCATCATTATAGACTTCAAATTGTTCCTAGGCCATAACCCACTTGCCTGTATTTATTCATATTATTAACAAAAAAAAACATTTTTCATTATTAAGTTGTAGAAATAAATGCGTTGAAATGTTTGTTATCTTAAAAATAGGTTGTGGAGCATGTTCCCAAATGTGTCTATTATATACAGCCTGAGTGGGCCTAATGGTTAAGAACATGTGTTTCCTCTTAAGAGGTCACACGTTCAAATCTAGAGGGGGTTAGGGTATGTACTGTCTCTTATACACATCTCTGATGGCGCGTAAGAGGTCATAAGTTCAAATCCAGAGGGGGGTAGGGTATGTATACCTCTGTAGACTTTACCAGTCAAATTGGTGGGTCCCTTGTCCCACAAACAAGGGGGTCTCATACACCAATTTGGTGTGGCTTGAAACTCTAAAAGGATCTCATAAACAATGTTTTCTTCTATTAAATACAATGATTGAAAATCTTAATTTTAAAAAAATTAGGAATTAGTGAAATATTTATTTTTTTATTTTTAATTGTTTTATAGTGAAAAAAAATTCTTCAACGTCACAATAACTTTTTTTCACAAATAAGTTACATTTTGTAAAAAGTGGTGTTTAATGAGTGTTTATTTTACTAAGTCATCAAAAACTTACATCTCATCAATGCTTTATTGTACCTGGTGTACTTCGAACTGTAAATGAGAATGTTAAATATTTCACATTGATTGTTCTTGAGTTTTATTCGGACTCATTATATATATATATATATGTGTGTGTGTGTGTGTTTTGTGTTTTTATGATTAAATGTTGAATTGTTTCTGAGGTTTATTTGGACTCACTATATATATTTTAATTTTGATTTTGTGTTTTTATAATTAAATTGTACGAATTTTTATTTATTATTATTTTTTTAAAGTTAGGAAAATATATTGAAGCCTGAAGAGCAAAAGTTACAGATGTCGGAATATCTCTAGAGACCGTGGTAGCATCTTTCTGGTGGGAAACCAATGCTACTACATGGCTGTGGAGTTTCTAATTGTCCATGCAATTGTCAAAAACTGTAAAAAACAAAACTGTGCTAAGCCTGGAAGCTAGGATTCCATGCAGGGCTGGAACCCAATAAACTAAATTATCTGGAAACATAAAAAAACAACTGAGAAAGTTGAGAAAGTTGGGATCATTCGGGGATGGGGATGCGCCTCCGTTCTTTTTATTGGTCCTACACAGTGTCCTTACCCGGTATCCCTGTGTCCGGGATGGTATGTAAGAGATCCTAAGGAAGAGACTCCAGATGATCCTTGCAATGAACCCGGCTGTCATCCCTATTCAGCAACTCCTTGGTGGGGCACTTGAAATCCATGAGTGAGCTCTGGATGAAATCCATAGAATTTTTCAAATTCTCCATCCCATCGTACCGAGAACATGCAAGTGGGGGTGGAGGGGGTGGTGGAGCATCAGAGGAAAAAGAGGGGGAGGAGAGAGAGAGGAGAGGGGAGGAGGAAGAAGAGAGAGGGGTTGTCGGGATGGGTGGAGCGGAGGGAGGAGGGGGATAGGGTGGAGATTGGGGGAAGGGTGGCGACTCTGGGATGAGCTTAGGAGAAAAACCGAGGGAATTTCCAAAGCTATCGAACCAATTGATTCTGCATGCAAACGAAGAGGACAAAGGAGGGAGTCATGGAGTGGTGGCACAGTCCATAGGGTGTTCTAGAGAGGAGGAATGAACAGGGTTGGGGGGGAGTTTCGGAGTCGATGTGCTGACCTAAGGCTAAGGTAGGTTCTAAGGAGCATGCCTGCCACGACCCCTTGAGCCTCGACCTCTTGTAGCATACCAAGCCGCCCCATGCTTCGATTTACCTCATTGACGAGGCATTGGGACTATTACCAGGTGAGAAGGGAAGGGAGTGAACCAGAGAAGCAGTTGGGGGAAGAGATTGAAGCGGAGGAAAATGGGGGAAGAGATTGAAGCGGAGGAAAAAGCTCGAACCAAAGATGAAGAGAAACACAGACTAGTGGGTGACTGTGAGGAGTGGGAGGCCGATAATGCAAATGGGACATGAGTTTCACCGTCGTAGGCCAAAAACCATTGATCTAGGGAAAATGATGGGACTGGTTAGGTAGCCAACCCATCGCATTTACAACCCTTGTGAGATGAAACGCCATTACCATAAACTGCTCCGTGTGAAAATGAATGAGTGGGTACATTGATCGAAATGATAAATGCATAGATTAAATGTCTGAACTGAGTACAGACTGCGGTGGAGTGATGTTGTGTGGATTATGACCAGGTGTCTACCCATCTATTTGTGTACTCATTAATCTTGATAACATCCGATCCAATTTTTATTTATTTATTATTAAATATAATAATAATAATAATAATAATAATAAATAATTTAATTTTAAAATTATTTTCTAATGACACACCAACGCACCAAATTGAAGTGTATGAAATACTTTATTTGCATAAGGGAATATATATTACACTTTTATATTTTAATAATGAACCCCTTTAATAATGAACCCCGACAACTTGAAACACAACTCTAACTCTAGGTAGGTTCTGAGGAGCATGCCTGCCACAACCCCTTGAGCCTTGACCTCTTGCAGCATACCAAGCCGCCCCATGCTTCAACTTACCTCATTGACGAGGCATTTGGACTATTACCAGGTGAGAAGGGAAGGGAGTGAACTAGAGAAGGAGTTGGGGGAAGATATTGAAGCAGAGGAAAAAGCTCGAACCAAAGATGAAGAGAAACACAGACTAGTGGGTGACTGTGAAGAGTGGGAGGCCGATAACGCAAATGGGACATGAGTTTCATTGTTGTAGGCTAAAAACAATTGATCCAGGGAAAATGATGGGACTGGTTAGGTGGCCAACCCATCGCATTTACAACCCTTGTGAGATGAAACGCCATTACCATAAACTGCTCCGTGTGAAAATGAATGAGTGGGTATGTCGATCGAAATGATAAATGCATGGATTAAATGTTTGAACTGAGTGTAGACTGTGGTGGAGTGGTGTTGTGTGGGTTATGACCAGGTGTCTACCCATCTATCCGTGCACTCGTTAGTCCTGATAACATCCAATCCGAGAAATTTTTATTTATTATTAAATATAATTATAATAATAATAAATAATTTAATTTTAAAATTATTTTCTAATGACACACCAACGCACCAAATTGAAGTGTATGAAATACTTTATTTGCATAAGGGAATATGTATTACACTGTTATATTATAATAATGAACCCCGACAACTTGAAACACAACTCTAACTCTATATGATAATTTTCACATTGAATTTTATGTTTTTAATGTATAATAAAATGGTTATGAAGATGCAAACATGCCTCTTGTTTTTCTTCAAGGGTTTGAAGTAGGAGTCTCTCGTATCCTTATCCACCTATACGTTGAGTATGTTAGATTTACACCAGAGTTATCATTGATTTCTTTTTTATATTCATGTAGTGTGCAAGAGATAGACGTTTGTTTATTAAGGTATACACCTTTTAAAATAGTTTGAATCCCATAATGTATTGCTTTAGTATATATTATGTATAGTTATCCATACTTCAATGAAAACTCATTTTTCCTTTTTATTGAGCCTATTATAAGATGTTTTTTATATAATTTTTTTGGAAAGTATTTTGTTGTGGAATGTGATCTTTTCATTAATCATAGTTAATTTAGTTTGTATAATTGTTTCAACATGAGTCAAAGGTTCATAAGATGTTTTTTTATATAATTTGTTTTTAAAAGTAATTTGTTATGGAATGTGATAATTTTATTAATCATAGTTAATTTAGTTTGTATAATTATTTTGAAGGAATGTGATTTTTTTATTAATCATAGTTAATTTAATTTGTATAATTACTTCAACTTGAATTAAAGATTCAAATTTAAATTTTTTTATATAGAATTCATCTTGTCCACTGTGTAAATGTGAATGTAAAAATCTAAGTAATTATTATTCTACTTGTGTAAATGTGAATGTAAAAGTCTAAGTAATTATTATTTTACTCAACAAACTCTAGAAAACAATATTCATCTACAACATTACAAGTATTTTAGAAAAAAACTTGAAGCATGGGCACACATGTGTAAGATTTGTATCAATGTTAAAAGAAAACTAACTAATTGTTGGAAATGAAATGGAAATTATTAAAAATTAAATGTTGAATGAAATTGCCAAAAAAGAAAGTTAATGAAAGAGGATAAGTAATAAAAATAAATGGTTTTTTTATTATCAAAATTTATTTAAAGTTTAAACAAATTTAAATAAAATAAAATTAAAAAATTTAAGTTATATTTTAATGTTGAAATGAAATAGTCCAAACAAATAAGAAAAACCCTAAAATCACTAAACGCTAGAAATGCATGTGTTTCTTTTCCCACCTACATTTTTCTTAAAAGTAAGCTAAACAACTCCAAATATTCTACATGTTTAAGGGATTGGATAGAAAAGTGTGAGAGAGGGATGATTATCTTTCTTCTCTTTTGAAAAATTACTAACATTATATGAGAAATGTACAGTCTATTTTTCTTCTTCTAGAAAATCACTAATGTGTGATAAAGGGCTAGTGCTTCTTCTCTTCCCCCTAGAAGTTACAAAAGAGTGAGAAAGGTCCCATGCTCCTTCTTTTCCAATTTGGAAAGGAACGAGTGTTTCATGACAGTGTAGTCCCTGCCAGGTTGGAATGAGAATAAATGCACTGCTAAGGTGGGACTGAGCACATACACGTGGGAAGCAGCTTGAAGTACACGTGGTATCCATGTAGAGAATGCCTTGTGGCAGCATGTCATAGGCTATACACAAGACATTTGGCTTGTATATGACCCCCAAGGTTAATATGAGAACGAGGCAGTTTTTTCCTGGGGTGTGTATAGTTCAAACATGAGACTTAGAAAATTTCTATCTCAATGACTTGAAATAAAGGTTCCTGGAAAATAGGATCAGGAAGCATACACATTAAACATTCAAATATATATAACAAACACAATTTCCTAACATCCAACATAGTTGAAGAACAAAAAAATAGCATTTTCGAATTAGTTTCCTTTGAAATTTATCAAAAATTAATAATGCCTTGCAACAAAGGTTCGTGGAAAAAAAGACCAAGAATCACACACATTAAAAATTCAAATATAATAAACACAATTTCCTGACATCTAGCATAGTTGAGGGGAAAAAATTTGCATTCCCGAATTAGTTTTCATTGAAATTTATCAAAAATTAATAATGTATGTTACATATTTATGGAATTTGTTCCATATTTTTGGAAATTTAAATGTGTTTGTCATATAGACTGGGATTGGGGATCCCACAGACCATAAAATAAATAAGTACAAGAAATAGAACTGTAGAAAGAATAAGTGCACGTTGGTAGAGAGGAAGACCTGAAAAGAAGAAATTGGAAGTTATAAGTCTTTGGTTAGAGATTTCTATTTAAAGAGGTAGAATAACTAGATTGATAAAGAAAACAAGATATTATCAGTATAGACTTACTATGAAAATGATGCGTTTTTGTTGCTGTCATCGACAACGACTAGAATCGTGCCAACCGGTTGTTTCCCTTCGTCGATGAGCTTGTCCATTCTCCATTGGAACCATTCTTCAATGTAGCTTCTCATGGGGGCCATGTTGATTTCCTCCCAGATTTCCATGTTGAAAAGATCGTTTTCTAATTTCCTTATATCCATAGAAATACTATGCAGAGCATGTTTAATTTATTCATTGTGTGCCAAATAGTTGACTAGCCAGTTCTCGACCTCATGTACACCATATTCAAGGATGTCCTGAAACTTTTGTAAATACAACCCCTTTAAAATATCAAGTTGTTCATCAAAGGATTATTTGGTCAAGGACAAGGATTTGAGGATTAAGTTTGGGTCTTGAACCTCGTTGGTACTTCCAGCTAAGTCTATTTGAGTCAGGTTTCTAAATAATTCTTCTTTATCTAATATGGATTGTTCACATGAGCTATAGGTTATTAACTTTCTTTTTTCAACATTCTTTTAATTGTTTGATCCGCTTTGGGGAGGAGATATCCTCTTCTCTTCTTTTTAGATCCGAGTTGTTGATGACATGTTTGGAAAAATGGGTCACCATCTGTTCATAGAAACGTTCTTCATTTTTAAAATTCGTCTACAAATGTTCGTGCAAATCATTTTCCCTCTTTCGAAAGGAAGCTATATTTTGTGATGTTTCCCAAGCTTTGGTAATTAGATGCATTCTTTTCTTGATGTTCTTCTCTATAATGAATCTACACGATGTGAGGATGCTGAAGGATCCTTTTAACTTGGTTGAGGGTGTAGTAGGCATGCTTTTGCGGGTGTAGTAGGCATGCTTTTTGCTAAAGGACTGGCAAACTTTGGGGTAGCAATGAAAGCGTCCTCCAATTCCTTGACTCGGTCATTCAGTCTAGCATTATCCGCTTCAATTCCTATAATGTAATCATCAAGAGAATCACCAGTTACGCAGTTAAATCCAGAGATTTGGGACGACCGCATTTTCCTAAAGTTAATCTTTGTACGATATTTTCCTTTCTTATTTGTTACATCTCTCTTTTCAATGATCAAATTTTTAGATTGAATGTCAAAAACATCGCTTTGGAATACGAAGGATTCATCTTCATAAAAAATGTCGGTCTCAACTATTTCCATTGTGGAACTATGGTGTATCGCGTCCACAGACGTGTGAACTTTGTGCATGTGCTCAATTTAAGTTTCAAGCTGCATGTGCTCACTTTCAATTTCGGGTTCTTTGGCCTGTCCTACAATGTTTTTTCTCTTCTTCATCAGGGGAAGCTTGTGAGAACTATCAATTTTTGCGCGAGGAGGATTCTTATCTCCTCCTCTGTTTGAATATTTCTAGATTTCTTTCTTACTGGGGTGGGTCGTTGAAGAGATGCTCTGTGATGTCGTTCTCTTGGGAGTGTTGACAGGGGACTGGGCACTCTTCTCACCGGATACTTTTCCCTGCTGTCTATACAATTAAGTCGCGCTTTGCAATGTCTCTACGTCGCAATTGTCAGAAGCAGGAGTGTTGTCATAACTGTCTCTATATTTCGTCAGGCATCTATGGATAATAGAGCTACTAAAGCCAACTGATATCAAATGTTCTTGAAAAATCCCATTAGGGTCGAACCCTTTTAGCCTTTCAGCATATGTTAGAATCAAGTTCTTGAAATGGCCTACGAATTCGTCAATCGTGTTGATGTTTTTGCACACGAAGTCCCTGACTTTCCAGGGCAGAGGAAGGAACTGTTTTTTCTCTTGTCATGGAAAAAATGCAACCAATGGTTGTATTTCCTTGCTATTTATGTAACAAACATCTTGTCCGTGATGTGTCATGGAAGGAAAGAAGGATTTTCCTTCGATCCAAAGACCATTAGTACACTATAATTTTCCTTTGTTCAAGTGTCCCCTTGCTGTCCAAAAACTTGGTTGCCTGGACAGACATCCGGGGAGCATCCTTTCCTAACAATAAATCTTTGAAAACTGAGACAAAGTCATTAAAAACATCATAAAAACAATGGGAGGTCTTGTGCCTCCACAAGGCCTGGTACCATAATGTTACTGGGTCAAATTCATAGTTTATTTTCTTGGACAAAGATAGTTTTGGAAATGGACAGCAGTGCATTATTAGGAAAATCAAGTAGGATGACATATAAAATTTGTTTGATTCTTTGAATCGTGAAATTTGGGAACATATTTCAATGGAAATTAGCTTCCCCCAATTGAAAATGAATTGTTCCTTGACTGTGAAGTACAAAATATAAATAACTATATGGGAAATGCTTGTCGTGGATTCCTGTCCCGTTATTCTTGTAAACAACCAAGCAATTTCCCATAATCGATTTCTAAAGGAACTGACCTACAAATTTGTGATATCTTTAGGAACTGTTGTCGAGTCTTCGAGGAAGTTGGGTAAGAGGTCCAACCTGTTATCATGTTTTTCTAGGAACTGCTTGCAGTCTTGTCTTATGAAGGTCAATGTTGGCTCCGACAATATTAACATCTTGTGGAAGACCTGAGGTGACAAAGAAGTAGGAGAATGGTCGCGCAATGGAATAATTCTTTTGCTTGAAATATATTTTTTGGTGAACCTAGAGAACACCTCCTTACAGTAAAAAACCTCAGGGACGTAACCTGCACGAGCGATTCTAGAGGTCCAAATCACTTCGTTTTGGGAAAAAAGGGATGAATAGTAAGAGTATGCCCTGGACCACTGGAAGTTCTAGTCCTCACATCCAAATATATTCATTGTATCTCCACATAATTGTTGTTGAGTTGCTGCCATAAGTTTACAATAACGTTTGTTTTCTCCAGACGATGTCTGAAATGAAGAGTTGGAAGGGATAATACAACCCTACTTAAATCTTGGTCCAAATGCATGTGAATGGGAGATCTCCTCAAGACCTTCTCTCATTAATGACAATTTCAATGGTTGTTGCATCATGCGTTGTTAGCATTAAATACTAGTAATTGCATACATAGAAGTGCGAACATGGTGGATACGACAATGAGAAATTAAGGATTGGATATTTCTTGAACAGGCCAACGCGACGACCTGTGTTTGAGATGAACAATCAGAAGGGACAATATCAATCTCCATAGATCTTGGTTTAATGCATATTAATGGGAGATCTCCTCAAGCATTTCCCTCATTAATGACAATGTTGACGGTTCCCGCATGGTGAGTTGTTAGCATGAAAGGTTACTAATTATATATTGAGAATGAAGTATGAAGGTCATGGGGACAGGAAAGAGAAATTAAGGAGTGTCTAATTATCGAAAGTGGTTGTTCGGGCTTCAAAATAGGGTTCCAAGGTTCAACCGTTGGAGCTGAGCGCCCAAGGGTCAAATTGTATGTCTCAGAATTTTTTTAGTGCAAAGCGCATAACATGGAAGAGGGAATGATGGGACAATCTAGAGGGAAATTTGTATATTGCAGAATTCTAGGTAATGTTTGTAGGACACAGAACAATGGAAGTGAAAACGTGAGCCCGCCTATCCGAGAACCCGCAATCGAAAATGTGGTTCAAGTATGGAATAGAGAAACGGTTGGGAGGATTCATTTTCGCTAATATATTGAAACTTGTAATATATATCCCATTGCGTGGAAAGATATTTTCTACATGTCTCTAGGTAGAAAAGAGAAAATAAGAGAAGATAACTTATTTTAAATTCGAGGACTCGAGCTTCATTTAAATTTCACAGTCTCTTCAATGCTTTTTCTTTTTAATGATGGTCTGTACGGTTGTTGCATGATGGACTGTTAGCATTAAAACTTGGTCGGGCACAGTAAACAGTGACTAAGAATTGGATATTTCATAAACCCGTCAACCCAAGGAACCACGAAAGAGATTCCATGAAATGGGAAAGTATGGAAAGCGATCAGAGGAGCTTCAGAATTAGGGTGACAATGGTTCCCCGGGAGACATGACTTCTAGAGGGTCAAATTTTATGTCTCAAAACTTCAGTGAAAAATGTGTACCACGGAAGAGGGGATGATATGGGACTCCAACGATCAATTTGTATATGGTAGAGGTGTGGGAGATCTCCTCAAGCATTTAACTCATTAATGACATGTTTAAGGTTCATGCATGACGAAGCTTGCCAATTGCATATTCATAGAAAAGTAGGAAGGTGGGGGGGACATGGAACAACAATTAAGGAATGGATAATTATCGAAAGTTGTTGGTGACGCTTTGAAATAGGGCTAGAAGATACAACCAACAGAGGTGAGGGCCCGAGGGTCAAATTGTATGTCTCAGGAGTGTTGAACGAGAATGTGTAACATGGAAGAGGGCATGATGGTGCATTTCTGTGGATAAATTATATATCGCGGAACTCTGGGTACTTTTTGCTAGTCGAGGAACAATGGAAACAAAATCCTGAGCCTGCTAGTCTGAGAACCTGCAAGAAAAAAAGTTTCTAAGTATGGAACAGGGAAATGGTATGCCGGACTCGATAGACAACAAATGTACAACGTCATGGAGATACAGTCAAATTGGGGCTAAGTATTGAAAGGAACGGTGGATGGTTGGGCTCATGACGGGGCATTCCAGCGGACAAATTGTATATCACAAACTCTGGGCACTGTTTGCAAGTCGTGGAAGATTTGAAACACAATTTTGAGGATGTCCGTCTGGGAACCCGCAATCGAAATTTTTTCCAAGTATGGAATAGGGAAACGATGGCCCGGATTTGTTTTCGCTAATATATTGAAATTTGTAATAGCTTTCCCATTACCTGGCAGGACTTCTTTGCTTGTTTTTGGACAAGTTCTGTAGGGATGGTTAGTCCTCGAGGAGTTTTCTTATTAATGACGATCTTTATGGTTGTTGCATGATGGCGTCTTAGCATTAAACCTTTGGTGTTTCATATTTGGAAAGAAGTACGAGGATGGACGGAACAACAAACAGTGACTAGGAATTGGAGATTACATGAACCCGCCAACACAAGGATCCAAAATAGGGTGACAAGGTCTCCCCAGAAGACGTGAGGCCCTAACGGTCAAATTGTAGCGCTTAGAACATTTGAATGCATAATGTGTAACACAGAAGAGGGGACGATGTCAGAGTCCGACAGTCAATTTGTGCATGGAGGAGGTTCGACTACCAATTGTTTCGTACTAGTGTGTTCAATTGTCACTAGTAAGACCATAATCAATGTATTTTGGGAAGGGAGCGAAGTTAGTGGGGATGGAAGGAAACAACATATACTTTGAAACATTTGTGAACCCTGGTAGAGTGAAGCTTGCGAGTTTGAGGAATCTGCGGTGGAATTGTAGATCATGAAAATTTTGAGTACAAGATGTGTAATAATCACGAAACAAGAAGCATCAGAGTTCGAAGGGGCCAACTCGGCAATTGCGACCATAAAATTGGCTAAGTATGGAAAGGATCAACGGTCGTTCGGATTATTCATGTGAGGATATAAATGGATATGAAGATATGTCAGCCCGCTAGCCTAGAAACCCACAATCATAGAAAGGTGACTAAGTATATAACCATAAAGCAATAATAAACGGGAAGAAGAAAAGGGAAAAAGGGCTAAGTATCTCACATAACAACATCTATTGTTTGTCTATTAATTCCAATCTTTTCGAACCCCTGGTCAATCCTCACTAGTAAAAGCATAAGTTGGAGATCAAGAAATTTCTTTGGGTGCAAGATGTATATGATAGAACAAGGGACATAAGTGTTGGATACCACAAACCCGGGACCCGATGGTCAGATAATTGGATAAGTATTGAAAGGGACTGTGGTCAGTCGGGCTCATGGTGTGAGGATATAGATAAAGATAAGCATCTACCAATCTGTGAATCCCGGAGGCCGTGATCATAGAGATGCGACTAAATATAGAACCACAAAGGGATAATAGAGAGGGAGAAAACAGGGAAAATTTAAAGAGAATGTGTTTATATTTATTCCAATAGTATTCATATTAATATATATTAATAGATTATT